>JANHGO010004467.1:0-24921 GCA_024606505.1 Aquila spilogaster | reverse complement strand
TCCCTTCCCTTCCCTTCCCTTCCCTTCCCTTCCCTTCCCTTCCCTTCCCTTCTCCTTTCCACTATACACAATTTTCAACTGAAATGATATGGTGATTTAGACCACAATTCAGGAATGGTTTCAATCACCTTCACACAGTAATATTTCTACAGTAGTATTTCTCAGCCACCCTTAATCCTTTTCCAAATACTTAATTGGTTTATTTTAATACTGATGAATATTTCCTTATTTATTTAAAATGAGATATGTCATAGGATGGGAAAAAAATTGATCCGCATAAGTAGCTGTACTCTTAAAAGTTTCTCCTGAGCACTGTACTTTCGGTAAGTAAACAATGAAGGTATAGGTAAATTTATCGCATGTGGCTGTTTGCATTTATTTGAAATGCTGTGAAATAGAATTCTGACTTTTTGTGCTATTTTAGTTATGTTTTGCAAAGTCAAATCAATAACATTTTTGCTGTTGTTATTTTAAGTAAAAGCACATTTTTCAATATAAAATTGATCTCCTCAAAAAGCTAAGCCATTTTCACTTAAAAAAATGTTACTTGCCGGAACTTTCTTACTTCTGATGGTATCACTGTAATTTTAAAGTTTAATATAAGTTATACATTCAGATGCAAAGTTCAGTCACAGCTTTATACATAGATATATATATCTTTTCACCACGAGGCAACAAGAAGCCCTTAGAGTAATTGTGTAATACAGAAGGTTATTAAGAGTGTTCTTACCTTCTCAATCCTTATTTAAAAGAATTCCTTTCTTTCTTCATAGATATATACATTTCATACTGTTTATTTCTCATGGATAGTAACCACCAAAAAAAATGACATTGCCCTCCAGGAAAGAAAGGGGAGATTAGAGAGAGAGAAGCAACAGAAAGATGCACTTGCTGT
The DNA here is from genome assembly GCA_024606505.1 of Aquila spilogaster. NCBI lineage: Eukaryota > Metazoa > Chordata > Aves > Accipitriformes > Accipitridae > Aquila > Aquila spilogaster. The sequence goes on along the minus strand of JANHGO010004467.1, from coordinate 24,026 downwards.
GCCCCATTGACAACATAATCTGAACAAGAACTGTGCGTATCTATGAAGTCAAACAAATAAGACTTACTTTTGTCACTGTATGACAATGTCATAGAAAATAGATAAAGAAGAACACCTTAGCCATTCTTGTATACATTCCAGTTTGTTTACAGTAAGAATCTGTCCTGAAAATCAAAATATTTCCTATGCATTTCTCTTGTTGTGAACATCTGGAGTATTTAGGTTTAGACCTGATGCATTTTAGAAAGTGTAGAGAATATGGAGATCACTCTCTCTTCAATGTCTGAAGAGTCTCCTTCTAAATTCTGTAAATTCATAGATTGCTATACACTGTTAGAATCTGTTGTTCTGCTAGACAGGACACACAAAGAGACACAAGAGTTTCAAGATGAATAAAATTGAGATCAAATCAATGATTTTTTTTCTCTTCACAAACTTTAGGAACAAACCTCTGCTACACCGACTGAGAATGACTGTATATACTTATAATCAAGAACTACAGGTTATCTTCTCAATAGATTCTTCAAAAGAGCACCCTTGTTCTCTAGTACTAATTTAACACATTGACTCATATTTCTAGAACATACAAGTTTCAGGATGAAAAATCTATTTTTCATTAATTTTTGAGACTAACCGGGGTGTTTCCCATTTTTAATATAAAATTTGAAGCTTTTTGTGGAGTCTCCACTTCTGTTGGTTTTCTCCTATTTACTAGAAACTGAACTGACTGTGAACAGTCAGTATAAACAGGTTGAATAAAATGTAAAACGTTAAGCCAATTTAATTATGTCTGAAGTCAGGTTGTACAGAAAGATAATTATGAATATTTATTATGAAAATATTATCAGTGGCATTTTTGATTGACACCAGTATTATCACTTTAAATTAGTTACAGCCTGTATGAGGACCAAGTAGTTATAACTCTCATCAGATCTGTAACATGACACCGGGTCACTTGAACACTAATTAGGAAATGAAAATAAATAGTGGTCTAATATGAGTTAAGCCCAAACAATGAAAGAAAAAAATATCCTAGCAATAGACCTGTCAAACAGATGACAAAATATTGCTTGATATGGCTGTAGTTTGAAATAAAATCAAATAAACCACAAAACAATAGGAAGTCTGGGATAGTTTATCCCCTCAGACTGAAGTATTGATTGCATTAGCTATACAAAGCAATCCTTTGAGGGTGGGGAGAGAATGATAACGCTCTATAGTATATGAGTGAGTGATTGAAACATAAATGAATGTGAGCAGCAAATGAATTCCTGAAAAGGGCAGACTAAAAACATATGGAAATTTCCACAATAAAAGCTCTGCCGCCAGTTTTTCAGACCACACTAAACTGTGGAACAGCCCCTTTTTAGACATGCAGATGTTCCTGAATGACAAAAACAAAATAAATTATCTAGTTATTAGTCTTGAATCCCTCGTTATTTGTCTGTTTACTCATTGCATTGAAGAAAGCGTTAGCACTTTGTGTGACAGCACAATGAATGGAGAAATGAAGCCTGCAGGAAATCTCATGGACTTTCCCCAACTTAGCTTATGTGTTTCATAAGCTTCAATCAGCTTCCAGTTAGAGAAAACGCTATCACTTGATTTTTGTTGTGCTTTTGAAGAGCTTTGATTATGAATTTCTGAGTGAGCTTACATGTTGCAATTCCATTTATCTGTAATAGTGCACTTAAGTTTTTTGTTCATTGCCTGTTCCTTCAGGAATTGTATCTAGATTGTGTTGTATTAGTAGTTAAAAATCTACTACTGCTACTGACTAGTGGAGTGACTACCTTCACTTATACAGCTCTACTAAGGAGTCATTTGGGTTATTGGCACTTTGTGGGAGAAGTCATGCAGTTACTGAGGTTGTTTATAGTTTGTGAATGCATTTTTCCTGTAACAAACTGTTCTTTTTCCTTCTAGCTAAAATGATCACGGGTTTTTCTTCTGATGATGCCTATCAGCCCAAGAACATCTAATGAAAAGGCCATAGAAATATAATGTGCACTGACAGCAGGTATACTAATTACAAAGTGTATTTATATAATGAACGTTACACAGTTATACACCATGTGGTTGGTAATAAAAAAATTCATATGACACTACAAAGACAAGCTGTCATGAATCTAGATGAAACATAACCTATCTTAACTAGAAACTGAGTAACGTCTGGATTAGTGTACATGGAAATTTAGTGCCATGAGGATTTAACTTGATGGGGATAATATTGACGTTGCCTTCAGATTATTATTATTTTTGTGCCACCAACAATGTGCAATTTCAATGGCATCACACAGTGAGTTTGAATTAAGGTAAGCTGTAAACTTTTCAGAAGTCTATGCACACATTTCAGAGACATTTATGTCTGCAGAAAAGCTTCCATATTTATTTCCCTAGTAATCCACTTAATGTAATAGCAGTCAAGATATTAAGAAGCATGTTCTTCTTTAAAAAAACAAATCTGGAAATGCTTAGTCAGTTATCCAGACTATAAGTTCAAAATACCCATCTTACCAGCAGAGGAGGGAACAGATAAAAAATAGAGACCAATTTTTCACACAGTCTGATAGTGATAGAACAAAGCGTAATGGCTTTAAACTAAGAGAGGGGAGTTTAGGTTAGATATTAGAAGGAAACTATTTACTCAGAGGGTGGTGAGGCACTGGCACAGCTGCCCAGAGAAGCTGTGGGTACCCCATCCCTGGAGGTGCTGAAGGCCAGGTTGGATGGGGCCCTGAGCAGCTGAGCTGCTGGGCGGCAGCCCTGCCCCTGGCAGGGGGTGGGACTGGGTGGACTTTGAGGTCTCTTCCAAACCAAGCCGTTCTATGGTTCTGTGATTCACAAATCAACAAACACGAGCAAGTGCCCCTTGGTGAATGCTTCTGTAGCGTATTTGACAGATATAAGCTTTTACTGCATCGAGAACCACTGTTACGATACAAATCAACAGCTCCTCTCTCTCTCTCTTTCCATCTCCTGTCTACCCAGAAAACTAGCCCTGATCTGATCATCTCTTCATTTCCCTGTTATCTGTCTGGCCTAACCGCTACGCCATCTTATCCAACCAGATTAAGTATTGCTGCATCTCTCTTGTCAGCTGAATTTAGCTGTAACACTTTGCTCTCTGCCTTCCCAAGGTCGTGATTTGATCAAGTAGTAATCATTCATCCTTGTCCCTTCCTCACCTTTGGTTTCCTCTACCTGCCCAACCCTACCAGCTGCCCATGCTGACCGCCCTCCTCTGTTCCTGTTCCTAATTGCTGCTCAGGTCCTGGCACTGCCTCCCTGTACTTCCACCCAGCAGACAGCTCTTCTCTGGCCTCTGGGGCTTTCAAGATTCTCATCTTCTGCTCTTTTTCTTGCTGCTGAGGAGAATCTGCCTCTGGCTATTTTTATTCACTGTGCCTTCTCATTACTTTTTTTAGGAGAAGTACAAGCAGATTAGAAGTGGGAGCAAATCAATAACTTGTCAGTGATCTCCCAGTGTTGATCACTTTGCTTTACTTCTCACATATCTTTGATAGAGACTGAAAAAAGGCAGTCAAAATATATCCTGCTTCTCCAGTTCTTGATGTCAGTAATGCTGTGAGATTTTCCTAGGAACTAGTAGGCCCTGCACTAGCACACTCCAGCAAATGGACTAAGCTCGTTTACACAAAGACAACATGTCCTGATGACCTAGGGTTGGCATCAAGAACAGCAATAATTGTGTTTTGAAGAGTCCTAAGGGAGAAATAACGTGTCAGAGTGCATGGAATAATTATCTCTAAGAACCTATCACTAAAGGTGAAGCAGAATGGTTTTCATGCAAAGATTACACAGAGTTTCAAATGTCAGATAAGTGAGCTACTTTTTCACCTCTCGCATCTGCTGTCCTTTAATTTCAGCGCTAAAATGAAGGCGATGATGCACATATTTACTAGAGCCATGGTTTGTAGCACTCAGCACAGGTCTAGTGCCATTGCAATTATGTGCTCTTTAGTGCATGCTCAGTAACAGCTTGAACGCTGCTTGTGTTGGTGGAAATGTGAAGAAAAACTAAGGAAATAAATGATAAATAGGCAATTTGAAGAAATTAGAGTTTGACATGTATCCTATACTATCTGGACTAGAGCAAGTGCTTCGAGGGGAGAGGTGGTGATGGCCAAAAGGAGGATGGAGTGGAGTCCTGTCCTGCTCCTGGCAACATATTAGGTGAAGGGAAATGTACTGAATTGGCAGCGAATTTTCCATCTGAAGGAGGAACCATGGCAAGGGAGTGAAAAGTGCAAAAACAGGCCTCTGCTGCAGGCTAAAAATATTCTCCAATACTTCAAAAGGCTTGTTACTCTTCTTGCACTCCAGCGTGTTGTTCTTAAGCATGCAGAACCAATAATTTGCTGAGTGCACCCAGCAGGAGGAAAAACTAAGGAAAATAGATAAACTGTAACAGCCCTTCTCCTCTCTACACAAATCCACTCTTTTCAGTGCTCAGAGCAGTAACACATCAGTCGTGTTATAGATACCACTTACAGAGCTAACTTGTTTAAGAAGATGCCAGAGGAACAAAATACGAAAACCTATACTCTGCTTCCTACAAAAGGATGAAATAGTTCTGTGGTGGGAAGTGTGCAAGTTAAACCGTGTAAGAGGTAGTTTAAATAAGAAAAGTTGTCAGTTTTTGTAAGGTATTGTGTTCAGCAAACTGATTTCTGGTGTGTTAATGCAAAAAAGATCATAGTCCCAGAAGGACAATGCTCAGCTGGGCTCATTTTAAAATCTTATTTTAGTAAAAGTACTCTCAAGAAAATTTCAGTGAGCTGTATTTTGATATTCCTACATGGAAGAAATGATGATCTATTTCATGCAAACTGCTATTTAAATCTGTGGATACACTGCTGGGGTAAGTTGCTGCAAACCTGAGATGATGGTTTAGAATTAGGCTTGCTGAGTGCAGCTTTGCTTTAGTGCTGCTGAGGGGACAGAAAATCTTGGGTAGAGGAAGCAAGGTGGAAAGGTCAGTTTTAGAAGATTTTTCTGCACTTCTAAAGAGCAAACTTTGAACAAATTTAGATCTTTTCCAGACAAAAACGGTGGCCGGGATCCCACACAACTGAATAATTTTGAAAGATTGCATTTGCTCCATTTTGACTTCTCTTTTAGACAAATAAACAAACAAGCAACAAGTATTTTCACTGCACATTTGAGTCGCTCACATACTGGATTGCAAAAGCCCTATCTGCAGGAATTAGGCTTCTGTTTGGATTCGTCCTGACACAGCTTTCATGTCAGGTGGCATATGTCCACATCTGCACAGAATCTGGAGAAATTGTCCCGGACAAAAAGCCTTTGTCAGCCTTAAAGCTTATGTAGTGTGGCTGTAAGCTGGTGCCATTTGTTGATGTTTAAGGATGAAACGGATAAAAAATCTTTGATAGAATAGCTCTATGGGGCATCAGCTACCGTACTGCAGAAAATTGTATTTGTTTTCCTGAAAATCTCAGACATTGAATTTGGAACTTTTTTTTTTAAATGTCAGAATTTGCTGTGCAAGTTCATTTTTTCTGATCTCTAATAATGAGGCTGTATTACAATATATCACAGAGCGCTATTGTGGTAAAGTTCTTGGTTACACGAGCGCTCTCTCTTGTAAGACAATGTCAGAATTAGGAAAGTGTGCCTGTATTTGATTCGTTTAGAAGTTCAAATAAGCACATTACATCAGTTTTGGCATTATTTAACAGGAAGAAGGTCACGTTCTAGCAGCAGATTCCTGCAGCAGAACTTTGCAGCATGCTGTAATGACTCACTATCAAAGGGCAGGCTTGGTCTTCTAGCAAAATCTTGTGTTCTTGGCAATGTGCAAAAGGCTAATAGACATTATCAGAAGCAGGTTTGATTTTTGTTTAGTAATTTGATTTCTTTTTAAATGAGCAAATCAAAGCCTTCTTGTTACTGTAATTGTTTTTAATACCTCTTATGTTTTTCTTTATGAAATAGGTACCATCCATTGACTGCTGCAGTTTCTAGTACACACATGCCCCAAATGATCTTCCTCTTCAGTGTAATTTATTGGGACTTCTTCTTTTGCAAATAGCATCCTATTCGTAGAGAAACTTTCAATGAAGAAATTCATTTGAGCTTCCTGTTACATGTCTCTGAAAACAGAGTAGCTTGTGGGTGTCCAACTTCTTGGTTTGCCTGGGCCACATTGAGTGAGGAGGAACTGCCTTGGGCTAGCATATATGTAGGTTGCTCCAAAAGTAACTCCTCCTATTATTTCCATGGAAACTACAACAGATAAAATGAGCATACTAACATTGTTTTACAGAGCAAATTCTCAGATAAAAAACCACTATTTTTCAACATAGTCACCACTATTAGCTCTGCATTCTTGTCAAAGATGAACAGGGACCTGCATGCTACACTTGTAAAAACCTGCACCAGTGGAGATTACCCACAGTTGCTGTTGTCACTGCTGAAATGCACCACACACCCTTACTGTGCTCAGATTCACTGTTTGGTCTCTAACAAACATTCAGCAAGCATCAATGAATGTCAATGGGTGCCATTTTTTCTGCATGGAGGAATTCAGTGGCACACTTTTTCTTCATCTGCACTTCCATGTTAGACGTCATTTTGTCAGACTGCCCCTCTGCTGCCATCTGTCACACAGCAACAACATGTAACAGAATATTGGTGGGAAGGTTCAACCCCTACTGCCGTAGCACCAACATCTGCCTCTGGTGTCGTGGGCCAATGTCATGGAACAGGAGGCACTACTTTTGGAGCAGCCCTCATAAAATATATACTGTAGTTATATATATAAGTAACGGTTGCACATTTTTTGCTGTTCACAGGGCTGTGTTTAGCCAATGTATCAAAATGCATAAACTTACTGGCCACGACTTGAGCTGGCCAGAGAGACGCTGTACATGAGAGAGTGAGGGAAGATGGAAACTCCACCACTGTTTTCAAGAGGAAAAGCTAGGCAAGAAAAAGACCTGAGAGAGCCTCAGCATCCTCTTTTCTTGCTCACATAGGTAGCTCTAAAAATTTGCAGCCACCGCAGAGATGAGGAAAGGAGACAGCAACAGAGCAGGGTCAGGGAGACAGCTCACACTTTTTTTTTTAACCAGCAGCAGTGCAGAGACTTAAATTCATTCTATGTGAGACAGCTGCACTGAGAAGGCTGTGCTCTGCTTAGCAATCTGAACACATTTTGAGCTGGGAAGGACCCCTTAGGGTCCCAGGCTGAAATTAACCTCTTGGCGTGGCCTCTGTGAGAATCAGCTAGTTAAACACTGGGATTAGTTTCTCTGCCCCGTCCCCTTCTGGAGCCCAACTAGCTTTTTCCTGGCTGCTACCAACTATGTTTTCAGATCATTGTTTTTTTTCTGGGATTATTTTTTTTCTTACTTCTATTATTGTGTTTGTATTTTAATTGCATTGACTTTTTACAAATGTTTCAGCTTCTCAGAGGGAGTCAGCTTTCTAAGCCTGCTGAATTGTGGAACAGAAGTTGAATGAAAGAAGCTGCAGCTTGACTTCCAAGCACTTGAGGAAGGCAGAATCAGCATACCCTCACTGTGTGAAAATGATTCATTTCCTACATCATCTACGCTCACGTTTCCAAAGAATTGTTAGAAGCCTGCCTCTTTTTCATGCACATCTCTGTGTCTGGCACTTCCCTCATGTGTAGAAATTATCCTCATCCACCTTTTCTTTTCTTCCTAACAGCAGGGCTTAGAAAGAAGATGTCACAGTTAACTCTTTCCAAGTCTATGTGTCCTTGCTGAGAACCTGTTAATTGTTTTCTGTTTCCTTCACATTCCTACAGTTCATGCCTCTGAAAACAGCTCTGTTCAATGCCTGGCAAACTGATTAACAGCAATGTTAATGTATATCTAGTGTTTCTTTGCAAGTTAATAGAGCAGGTATGCATAACTCTTCCATGTATTGAGAAAGACCTTCATGTTATGTTACCAGGTTTGTAGGTAAGGAAAAGCCTGTAGCACTTTTTAAACACTAGAACAACCTTTGATTTTAAAGGTTACTGTGATTTACATGAGAACTTTATATTCTTGTAAAGCAGAAGGTAATATTCCCTTTCTTCCCAGAAGCGAATCTTCTGTGCTAATACATTTCCTTATACTTGAAGTCATAGTTTGATGACTTGGCAAAGAGGAGTTTCCTGTAACATAAACAGAAAAGCAAACTGTTCTCAAACAAAAATACATACCTATGTAACAGTTTTTAGTGCATTTGATGCATCTTAGTTGAATTAAAAAATTAAACAGATATTCAGTTTGATTTTTACTAATTATTTTTCCTCAGAAATTTTGCATATCACCAATACACAACCGTATGTGTCACTTAAGTATGAAAAAAACAGTACATGAAGAAATTGCAATTCGATTATGTATTGCATTTTCATTCTCTTTAACTTGGAAAAGCTTATTTTTTTTTTGCAAAATTGTTGTAGCTATATAATGTCTTCATAAAATGTCTCTTCACTACATATAATGCCTTGCGGATTTGGTAGGATCAAAAAATAGATGTCTTCTTGTTCAGCATTGATTTACACAGGAACCAGTGTGGAGGAGAAAGCAGATAAAATAAGGATGACAATAAATAGCATGGATTTTAATAACAAAAAATAGGCAGAACGATGTTACATTTAGAATCACCCTTCAGAGTGATTAGTTTAGTTAGTTTAATGTGCTTCACATATGATGAACGAGAGCTGACACAAGGCATCTGATCATAGGCTGACGGCACAAACTCCATCTGATCCCCTGGTCTTTGCTGATCTTCTGCTTTGCCTGTGATCTTTTTCCCCCCATCCCCAAAATCTCCCCCAAGAGTTCTGGCATTTTCTCTTCCTTGCTGGATAGCACGGGGTGATGGGTTTCTGAGGAATGTATGTCTACTTATACACGTCAGCACAAGAGCTGAGGAAATAAAATCTGAGTAAGGAGGCTGCATGACCAAAAGACTAAAATCATATCCTGAGATGCAATAACTAGGGACAAGGAATAGACAAAATGACCTCTGTGGTTATGGTCATGCGCCAGTCTTACTTTCCTCCTGTCAGTAAGATTAAAACATTTCCTATTCTTATGACAGAAGGATGAAGGATAAAGGAATCTAGCTGACATAATACCTCTGTGTTTATGTCTGGCATTTTTTTTCTATATAATTGCAATTGCTCATGTAGTCCATCACAAAAATAAGTCTTAGTCAGGATGCACGTGAGCCCTGGTAAAATTCCAGAAACCAGTCTCTGGGGTCTTTCATGTGCTACTTGTCTTTCATTTACATCCCTTTCCCTTTAGTTGCAAAGTTTCTGTAAAAGGAATTTGTAATGCAAAGGATGCAGCAAGCCATAGCAATCCTTTCCAGGGCTGTATATTCAGAGTAAGGAACATGAACATAGAGCCATAGAATTTTTACTACCTTATAGAGAATTTCCTGCCCTCCCAAGGTAGATTTCATCAAACAACTTTAATTACCTGCTCATAAAGGTACTTTCCCTTTTCAGGAAAGTGAAAAAAACAGAAGCAAAGGAGTCATTTTAGACAAAGCCTCCCAGAAAACAGCATTTAATTTTTTAAGTAATGGATCTGGATCACAGGTGCAGAGCTGTCCAAGTGCCTACGTATGACATACCCTTCAGAGGGCAATACAGGAACAGTCACTGTGGGGAATGACTATTCTCCTACTTGGCCACTGCTGCAGGTACCGGGTGAATCTTGGTGAATGAGTCATGCCAGCACAGTGAGAGAATCACTGCTGGTACTCACTTGCCTTTGAAAGGTGTGTAATGAATGAGTAAAAGGACTGAAGGCACAGGAAGGACAGTCATTCTGCATCTTCGTCCTCCAGAAGAATTGTCCTTATTTACTTTAACAAACAGATCTTGTGAACAATGCAGATCTTGTTCTCCCAGCATTAAAATCGAATTAAAAAGCTCTTAATTTAGAAGGATGTTCTAAAGACAACAATAAAAACTTTTTTGAGCTCTGCTAAGCTTTGTTTAGATTTCCCATAGAGCTGTGGAGGGCCAGTACAGAGACCAGGCTTTCCAGTTACATCCTACTTGTGGAGCCTTTTGTACAATATACTCCGAAACAGCACAAGATAAAAATGTGACTCAAACATCTTTATGCATTCCTCAGCTCGCTAAAACGTGTATTGAGAGGGGATCAAGGAACAGATGAATATATCTGAAAAGGGTCTGGATCATTCAGAAAGCACACCTAGGGAAAAGAGAAGGCTGTCAGAGGTTTTTTGTTGTAGTTTATCACTGCCTGGGGACTGCAGGCTCAATTGTCCTGGTAAAATAAAGCTACATCTACATTGCAAATGCATCATTTGGAAAACGTTAATCAGAAAAGGAAGTAAAATTTCATAACATGCATAAAGATTGCCTGCTACGGTTCTGGAGTATTTAAAATGTCATCTGCCTCTCTGGATGGGATTTACATCAGTGAAGGAGGAACTGTGTGAAATGGTCATAAATCTTGTAAACAAGCAGACCAGATAAATAGATAAAATTCCCAGGCCTGCAGCTTTTTCTTGAGGGTCACCTGATATGCCCCTTTTCCTTAGCTTGAAACAAAGTCAACAATTACACCTTAGGTCACAGCTTTGCTACTCTACTCCTGCTTTTGCTTAAGCACTGCTGTACTGCTCCAGTTGTCAGACCTATTTTGTAGGGGTGGGCCCCCTGGGGCCATCAGCCCCTGCTGCAGTAAGAGCATGGATCTCCAGCTCCCTGCAGCCCTGCCCTGCCCAGCCTTGGGCCTCAGTAGGCCAGGCCACTCACAGTCCCATGTCCTGGCCTGGCCTTGACTTGTCCCTGTCCTCGAGGAGGTGCCGGATGCCTAGGGCTGGAGGTGCCCCCAGTGCTCCGCTCTTGACTGTGGTGTTGGAACAAGTCCTGGCTGCCCTGATGACTTGTAGGACCCCCTTGGGCCATAGGGATCTTCATTCCTGCAGCCCCTAACAGCGTCTTTAAGAGCGTTTCCCTGAATTTCCTTTTCCTCTCCTTCTTTGATCATTGACTCACCTTAAATCTTAATTGATTGTAGCTGCAATCTGCTTAGTCATTTATTTGGGTAACAATATGAAGACACACAAAAAACCATGGTTCCTTCAACTTTGACTCTGCAGACAGGTTTTTGACTTTGTAGGCTGTTTTTGATAGTCAGGCTCTTTTCATTTGTACAACATTATGGACAAAATTCTCTTTCTTTTCAGGGGTTAAATGGCTTTGCTGGAGTTGGCCTTGCCCGTGACTTGGGGAGCAAGTAATCTCCTTCCCTTGCACGTGTCCCAGGAAGCACTTACACTTTGTTATTTCCCCTGTAGTGCTGTCATGTCTGGGTGAGGATCAGCAGATGTTTGCACACTGAAATAGCATGGAACAAGCCACAACTGGTCCCACATTCGAGTCCATTAAAAATAGTCCCACCCTGCATCAATGGATATGCTTATGTTATATGTCACTAATGGTGCATACTCATTGTTCGAAGAGAAAAAAGCATGTAGCTGTTCTTGTCCAGTTCTGAAGCTGAGCTAGTGAATGCCAGGACATGGGATGTTTTGTCTGCCCCAGTTCATGTCAATATGGTCTTCTATAAAGGTGTATGGGCTGAATGAGGTCCTATTTGCCACAACTACATGTCTAAATACTGTGTAGACATGCTCTCAGGATTACTTAGAGTATTCCCAACTATGTGATGATAGCAACTGTTTTTGGTTGGAGCTATAGCTTCAGCACTCCCAGATCAAAGCCCTGGAGCTACAGTGTGATGGCCCATATCTAATTAAACAGGCATGTCTAACTCTGAAAAAAAAATACATGGTTTTCAAACATACAAGCAACATTCTTGATTGCTTTAATGCAGATAGGAAGGCAGTATTCCCCCAGAATAATATACGAAGTAGACTATCAGAAGAAATCACTGATATTACAGAACTGTGTGAGCTTTGAATTCTTCAAAGGGTTAATTATCTATTTCTGCTTTTTCAGTTGAGGTAATTAAGGACATGAGCTGAAAACTCAGCAGTGGCTAGGGATGATGGAATTGGAACAAGGACATTTAAGCATTATTCTGCTGTACCTGGCCTTTCCTCAAAGGGAGGAGAAATTTCTTCTGTCCTTTACTTTATCATTTTCTTGGTCACAGATAAAGAGAAACTATTCAGCGCTGAGTCCAGTCCCTCTGGTAAGAGCTCTGAAGGCCAGTTTTCTATTGAAAATATGCAACAGGCTCTTACCCAGCAATGAGCAAAACCTCATTCATTCCAGAGGCAACAGGATCACCGCAACAAGACTGATCTCTGCATTTCTTCTGCAGGTTGATGGTAATGAGGTTTAATATTTGTCAAAATAAGCTGCTTTATTTAAAAATTATCTTGCTTTTGTTAAAACAACCTTCATTGTGAAATGTCAACATAGATTCTGAGTTATAATGCCTGAGATCAATAAGTTTCATCACTACCTAGGAATGCAGCTATACAAGAGCTGTGTTAAAGTGGTTTTGTCAAGATCTGCAGAAAAAGATATTAACGTAGGCTTTATTTACATTCCCCTTCCTCATTTTTGTGAAGCTGAACAAGATTCCTCTGGTTGTTGAAGGCAAATGCTCTTTTCCTGTTGCTTTCTCAGACCCCATTCTGCAGTCCTATCATTTTATTTGCCCATTTACAAAAAGAAGTGAACAGCAAACCTGACTTACAGAGTTTGCCATCACCCTCCACACAGCAGTTGAACCCTTGTGACTCAATTTCAAATGCAGAAATGTCTCCAAAGTTCCTCTGTAAAAAAGAGGTTCAAAGGGAAGTCCTCTATCTAGGATCTTAAGGTAGAATCTATCCCTTGGGCATGAATATGGGTTTTGTCCATGCAGCATAGTACGCTGGGAGGAGGAATTTTCTTGCAACTGCAGTTTTATCTGTATATAAGAAAAAGTGGCTTTTCTCAACTTTTTCTGCAGACTAAAATTTCTGGACTTCTTAGTCTTAAGTGCAGTTGTATCTGAAATGCATTCAGCTCAGTCAAATGGAGAAATTACATTTTCAATTGGTTGCATGTAATCATTAGCAGTAGAATTGTTCAATGATAATTAATATAGAATTCAAAAATCAACAGATCAATAATTTTCTTGGTGTTTTTTGAAATTTAGCCTACAGTTTTTTATCTAAATTCTCATTCATTATTTTCTCAAAAGTCTTAAATTCTAGTATATAATAGTCAGCAAAAAATAATAATAATAATAAAAATATATATACGTATGTTATCAAATAAGAGAACATCATAGACCTAGTGGGATTTAGATAGTTGTATTTGCTAATTTTATAAATATAAATAACTGTGATGAATTTTTTTGGTATGCTTTCAGTGTGAACCAGTGAAAAAGAAAGTCAGTTTACAGCCTTAGTCTAAAATCTGGTAAGTTAGGAATTATTACTCTCTAGGGCCTATGGACGCTTATCCCAATTTAACTACTTAGTCCATGTCAGTTAGTTCCACACCAGATAATGAAATATCAGTTCCATACTATTTATATACCAAGTAGTCATGCCTAAAGAGAGTCTCAGAAAGTTCATATGATTCTCTGAAATGAAAGGCAGTGACAAATATGTGGCATTTTCTTATTGTTTGCGATTATGAAGGCAACTTTAGCAATTTTTATTACTTATTATTCTTGGTTCTAAGGTTGTTTCTTTTTCCAAATAAAAAGTGCTGCTTCTTATTCTGTAATTGAATTAAAAGTGCTGTTAATAACGTGTTGTGGAAACTGGTAATAGAATTATTATCGAAAAACAAATGATGTTTCTCTTAAATACAAACAATTACAGTAGCAAATAAGAATATTCTGGAAGACAGTAATGGATAACTCATAAAAGCAGAACACTTATTTAATAAGAGGCAGCTGAAATTCAAAATTGGTAAATATGAAGTGATGCACATGGGAAAAACAATCCTAAGTTTGCATACAAAAAGATGGGCTCTGGGCTCCCATCATCACCCATGAGTGAAATCTTAGGGTTATGACTCATGTTTCCATGCAAACATGAAGACAGTGCTTGGTATCAGTCAAAAAGCAATACAGATTTTGGAAAATATGAGAAAAAGATCAGAGTCTAAAACTGAGAACATTATTATCGTGACTCAGTATATATCCATGGCTCATTTGTGGCTCCAGTGGTATGTTCCTCTTTGCAAGGAGAACAGAGCAGAAATAGGAAAAGTCCAGGGCAGAGTAGCAAAGGTGGGAAGACAGCAAATGTAATCTTTCTGTATTTCAGTAAGACCTTTGACACCATCCCTCATGGCATCCTTCTGGACAAATTGTTCAACTGAGAGATGAACAAGTTCACTCGATGCTGAGTGATGAAATAACTTGACAGTAGATCTCAAAATGTTCTAGTAAATGGAGCTACATCTGACTGGTCCCAGCGGCGTTCTCCAAGGCTCATTTCTAGGATTGATTCTATTCATTGTTATTGTTGGTGCTCTGGAGGCAGGAGTGGGGTTCATCCTCAGCAGTTTTGGTGCACATGAAGCTGGGAGGTGCTGCTGACACTTTGGAGGGCTGAGAGGCCTTGCAGAGGTATCGAGATGCATTGGAGCATTGGACAACCATCAACGGCACAAAGTGGAATGCGTCAAGTGCAGCACAACCAGCTGGTCAGAAGAGGTGATTCTCCTGCTATACTTAGTGTTGGTGTGGTCTCACCTTGAATATTATGCGCAGTTCTGGTCTCCACAGTATAAAAAGGATGACAAAGTCATCGAAAGCATCCAGAGGAGGGCAACAAAACTGTCAAAAGAATGGAATGTGTGTCCTGCAAGGCTGAGGACACAGAACTGTCCGGTCTGGAGGAGGCCAAGAGGTGACCACATTGCTCTCTGTTGTTCCCTGAGAAGGAGGAGCAGGTTCCTGATGACAGCACATGTGGGAATGGCTGAACCATACCTGGTTCAGTCTAAACATAAGGAAATACTTCTTTACCAGGAGGGCGGTCAAACACTAGAGAAGGCATCCTGGAGAGGTGGTTGATGCCATAACTGAGATATTTGTACAAAACCCACAGTAACAAGCTTTAAATTTGATTAGTCCCAAAAATGTCAGTCAGTTGGACTTGAAGATCTTTGAAGGTTGCTTACAACTGAACTATTCTATTCTATTCTATTCTATTCTATTCTATTCTATTCTATTCTATTCTATTCTATTCTATTCTATTCATTTCCAAATCACAGGTTACAGATTTGGGGAACGGGGAGGAAGCAGAAGTCTACAAAACTTGAAGCATAGAGAGAGCAGAGGCAAACCTCTCATTCATTATCTCTTCCTGACTGGAAACAAGAGGCTGTGGTCCTCTGGTCATAGGAGCAATAATCAAGACAAACACCGTGCGTATTCTCTTCATGTAAAAAGCAGGAGGCCTGTAGAATGATGCCACTGAGAACACTATAGGTTTCTGTGTGTCGCAGGGGAGACTGGACAAGTTCATGAAAGACAAATCTGTGGAAATTATTGCAATTGTAGAAGACAGATAGCTCATCATTCTTCTGAGCTAAAAATGATTGGATATTAGGAGACTATTAGGGAGGAATAACTGGGTATACTTAGAGTGCTCTTATAACCTTCCTCAGGCACTCTCATAGGGCACTTGTGGGAAAAAGCATAGTGGGCTAGATAAACCTGTGGAGTTACCTGGTACAGTCACTTTCATGGTCTTACTCAAAGGAGTCTGGGTTGAAGCATTTTGCAGTTGAATAATAGATTTTTGGTTTGGCAGATTGTATTTCAATATCTTCAGCCTTTCAGAGCGTCCTCTATCCTCCACACCTTAATCCACTGAATGTTACATGACACACTCAAACCCAAAGGAAAAAAATGCACAAGAGATTAAAAAATAAACATGTGAAGTATTCTGAGGTTCCTGGCTGACATGCAATGTTTGGAAATAAAAATTTACTAGTTTAGGTCTCACGTTTTCTTCTGAGGTTCCTTTTTCAGTGTACTATAACAAAGCAACGCAATAAAGCTAAGACACAGAAAAGGAAATGCAGACATTAACTGTTGTCTGATAGGCAACTTTTATATGATATTTTAGCTTTCCTGCATTAGGAATGCTCTATCCATATCCTGATCTGCCAGCACATTAGATTTGCCCTGTGGCTAAGATGACTGGTGTTTGCCTGAGGTCACATAAAACTCCTTGAAGAGGTTCATCACAGTGTAAGTATCCTGGCTCTGGGCATCTTGCTTAAATCAGGCATGGGCAGCAATTGCAAGCTCTTAATCTCCAAAACTGCCTGTGGTCCATCTTTAGTTTGCTAAAGTAAGAAGCAATGAAGCTTCTTTTTAAGGAAGCATATTGCTGTGTAGGAAAATCCCCACAAAACAGATGACTGATCCTTTCTTGGTACAAAGGCAAACTAAAAATAACACGTTTTTTTTCTCTTTTTTTTTTTTCCTCAAATAGTATCTTTTGATCTAAGATCTTTGAGAACCAGGAAGGATTTGCTAATTTGGTACATTGGTCTGCTTTTCAGAGTTGTTGGGTTTTTTTTCTATTTTGAATGAGGAGATTCATAGAATCATAGATTATCGGGGTTCCTCATGGTTCTGGCTGTGGTTGTTGTGATCCACTAACCCTCTGTATTTGGCAGTTTCTATGGAGAGGCAGCAATTCTAAAATCTGCAGAAATGTGGAAAATGCAAGAACCCAGGCTGAATTGCAGGCAACTTAGGTGAGGAAATTCCTTTTACAAAGAATATGAACTAGAGACAAATTTGATAATGCAAAATGTAATACTGATTTCAGCTGCTGCATAGCTGGTAGTGTGTTCAGTGTTTATGTATAAAGTCACTTCAGATCACTAACCTTTCCATTCCTTTAGTCTGAAAATTAATTGCATAGATTTTTGTATTTTTGTTCAAGCATTTCCATTTAGGCAAGGACCCTTGGCCCCTCCAGCAGTGAGTCCAGCTCACTTGCAGTATTATCATTTACATGGCTAATTCAGGCAGAAAAACCATCCAAGAATGGCATGTTACTTGCCAAACAATAACCAGTTTGCCATAACTGTCCTGCAGCTAGAACTTGGTATGAATTATCTCAGAAATCTCTTTCTGTCAAAAGATGTTACATTCTGTTGCATTAAATATTTGCTTTGTGACCAGTTAACACATTTGAATGCGTGTTGGAATACATATGTATTTGTATAGTTGAAATTCTGATCATGTATTTGGCACTTGAATCTCTGACACACGTTTGGAGATATTATACCAAGGACCTGTTATTTTTGTATGACTGCATCTTATGCAGGCCCCTACAATAGCACTCTAGCTTGCAATCTAACACATCTTTCTGAGGCCTGTTAAGCTCACATTCAGCCATTTTGCAGCAAATGTATGCACCACGAATATCAGATCTGTGTTTTAAATGGACTCTGTTGAGATGAGCAAGGTGAGAAACACATCTGCACTATCTCTGTGTTTGGAGAGATGGCGAAAGGAAGCACAACTTGTACCCCAGGACTTGGTGCAATGGCTGACAAAGTGCCCAGAAGTATACCAGGTTTTGTGACAATCATATATAGTTTTTCCTACCATTTGCTATGGGAAACCCTATGCAGTAGTTATGTAGGAGCAGGTGTTACTTGGAGAGTAAGCAATAGCAAAGACAAGCAAGGAATGTGTGTTTTGAACCATAGTTCTCTAATACAAAGTGAAGGAGTACAGACTCCTGGAATTCACGGTGTGGTAGATACTATCTCATATATCCTTTAAGGAAGGGGTAGAATCATTTTTCCACTTATATTATGGGGAAAAAACTATTACCAGAGTACTCTAATGACTACATTAAAGGGGAAATATTAATGTTGATTTCTACTCTTCATCACTTCTGAGAAACACTATGAATTTACATGGCAGTCACATAAGGAATATTGAAAGATCTTCATTTATAATCCCTTTCAATTTAGGATGGAAGTATACATGGAGCAGTAAATTGGGTGACTCACATACAGACGGTAATGATTATTTTTCACCTCTTGACATGAATTCTTATTTATCCCAGGCAATGAACATGGCAGGAAGTAACTACCGTTCATTTCACAACTCCATGTGTACCTCTGTGTAATCTGCCAGAGCAAAAGAACATGACATTAAAAAAAAACAAAATAAAAGAAAATCTTCTCAAAGGGTATAGCACATTTTGAGAGGTGATTTACAAAAGTATGATGACTTGAGCTGCAGCTGAAAAGACTAAATGGCTAGTTGTGAAGTTTGCTTGCATTGGCTTGAGATCCAAATTTATGGCCCATTTTCTCTATGGTTTTCTGTTGCTATACTAACAGGATCTAACCTTGGTGTGCCTTTATGTTTGATATATACGAAGACACAAACATTTCTTTCCCCTACTTGACTTACAAACTCTTTGGTGTAGTGACAGAGAACATATCTTGCCATGTATACATAAAGATTGGTGCCTCTGGGTCTTATAATCAGAATAATGTTCCTGGTGCCAGAAGGAAAACCGTTATTAGGAATGAGAATAATAATTTTAGCAGGATATTACCATACAAAAGAATGTTTCCTAGAACCCAGTAAAAACTCCTATGTGCACCTTAACAAGCTTCTTGTAATGAAGAATTGCTTGGCAGCCTGGGTTCCTTTTATGGGCCTTATGAAGTACAGTAAGCCTTGCCATCTGCTGCACCCTCTAATTACCAGTGAGAAATGGACACTTTTCCCTGCTGCACCACACAAAGAAATAAGATTTAGATATGCATGTTACTTATCCAATGTAACATACATCTGTTGTGTTCTCATATTTTAGCCACAAATCTGGGAGGAGGCACAAACAGCCTTGCCTCAGAATGTACATCCTTTTCACTGCACTGGCACAATCATTGTCTTACTATTGGGTAAACCTTCTGCAAGTCCTTTTCCCATTCTTTTTCTCTTAAGTCATGTTGCTTGTGATCTGCCCCTGTGTTTATTTGTGAAGTAAAAAATGTGGGTTGAAATGCTCTTTTACAGATTTAAGGTTACTTCAGAAAAAAAAGCAAGTCAGCCTTGGGAAGCCTTTGGCTTTCTTTTGAAAAACGGTGCCTAGAGAGAGAACAAGGGAGAGGTAAAATAAATCACAGCCTTTGCCAGATATTTTCCCTTTTCTCTGACCTCACTGTGACTACAGAAGGGAGGAAAATCTCTTGTATCCCCATAACTCAAGGAAAAAGTGGCAAGAGATTTGGATGACAGAAAGGAGGCAGCACAGTGACCTCCACGATAATTGGTGCCATCTCCTAGTACCCAAGCTGGAATCATGGAACAGGCCTGGATGCAGTCAGACAAGAGGTCTGCTAGTCACCATGTAGGTCCCTAGCAACCCATCAGGTCCGGAGGCAAGCCAGTGGTCTAGACCAGCCAGCACTTAGAACTGGGCACAGTATAGCTACAGCGAAGCTCAAGCAGGGACCACAGGTGAGGACCAGAGCTTAAACATGAGTTGGGAGTGATGGTAGGGAAGACTCCCGAAGAGGCTTTTCCCAGGTCACAGCAGCCTGCAGCAAGGCCACCCAGCGCTGTGTCAGAGCTGGTCTAGGCCACTGGCAGCCTGACTCCTAAGCTTTGGAGGGACGTAGGGCTATGGTCAAGACCCTGGCACTTGGAGAAGTAAATGTGAGTTTTCCCTGCTAATCTTCTGGTGGGACAAACTGGCAGGTATAGCTGGACCCAAGGGAGGATATTTGTGAAGCTGTGAGGAAAGTGTTACCCACTGGCAAGCAAATAGCAAGTGGAGCTGGGAAAAGGCATGAATGTGCCTCTGAATTTCCTCTGATTCAAATCATGTTAATGCTAGAGAAGGAACTGTTCTGTGTTGCTGGGGATGTTGAGGGCACATTGCTTTGAGTATGTTTCCACATCAAAATACAGGTAGATTTGAATTATAAACTTCTAAAAAATGGAATGCACCTGTTGAATCTGCTATTTTACAGGTTGGTTTCAGTTCAGGAGATGACAAATGGGACCTGATCTTACTGGTAATGTGGCTTATAGCACTGCACCAAGGCAAAGAGTAGCTGCCATATAAAGAACTGTGGCTTCTGGGCAAACAAGAACAGATGTGCTAAAGGCATTCAGTCATGATTCGAAGAGTCTTATGACGGAAAGGCAAACACAATCCACTTCAAAGAATACATACTATTGAAGCTAAAATATGCTATGGGTCTAAACAAATTTATGAACTCAGCAAACTTTAGGAATCTTTCTAATCCCCTGATTGTTCCTTTAGCTTGCTTATCTTTCCACAGTAAGGTCAGGAGGCCACCACTTCTGCTTGCTGTCTGTGTACGAGCCTGCTTTCCTTTCAACTGCTGAGGATTCACAGATCCTTAACTCCTTTCTGAAAAATATCTTTCATTGTCTTTTGAGCTATTACTCCTCTTCCTCATGTCAGAATCTGAGAAGCTGTCTGTGGTCAAAGATTCTGTGTTCAAAATCTTACTTCCTGTGACATGTTATCGTTGTGGTCATGGCTAATGGCTCTCTGTACCTGCAAACTTAAAAATCCATCTATTATCTACTATTATGAATGTGCAGAAAAGGCTCCTTGCTTTGACTCTAAGAAAGCAGTAGCTGGCATGGCTATACTTGACAACTCTTAATGGATTGACATATAAATTTTATTTACATGCCAATTTTATTTACATGCAGACTGTACATGCAAAAAGGAATCTGATCTCTAGACTAGTATCCCATGGGCTTTAGGACTGAAGGTCCTTAGTGGCACTGGAGGAGTATGAACTCAGTTACATGATCAAAAAAAAAATTGTTCTTTTCAAAAAGCCCCTTTGGGCAAATCTGATATTTGTTTGTAATTTGCTTGTTTAATTTCTGGCAAAGCAAACAAATAGTCCTGAAATATATTTTTATGTCAGCCTGGACTCTTTTCTTTAACCTGTTTTAATAAAAACATAATTTTGGGGTCATCTGGCCTTCCAAAACTCATTTTTTCTTCATTTAATTTGATACTGAAGAATTGAATTATTTTGCTCTCTCTCTCACAGAAAGACACACACACAATAGGAACAAAATAAAAAATGCCAGGGATTTAATACAAACAGGAGACAAAAAGATATCAAAAAACATTCCAAAAGTGCATTTCTAAGAAAAGGAAGTAGTGAACAAATCCCAGTGAGAAGATAAAACTATTATCAGATATTGGGAAAAATTGAGTGTTTAAGTGCCTTTTTTGCTTCAATTTCACTAACCAGCATAAATGTGGCCAGATGGCTAACACAATGAACATCGGTGACAGATGGTTAAGTGCTCTAACTAGCGTCAAAAAAAAAACACAGGTTAGAGATGTTTGTGAATTGGCAGAGCCTGATGAAACTCACCCTGGAATACTTAACGAGGTAGCTGAGATTGTCCCTGCTTCCTCAATGACACAGAAAGTGGATGAGGTTCCAGAAGATGGGAAGGGAAAATCATAATCACATTTTTAAAAGTGAAAAGAAGAGAAGCAGAGAAACAAGAGGGGAGAAGGCGGACCAAGAGAATCACTGAGCAATAAGTTTGACTTCTGAACCCAGAGAAATACAAATAAGCAATCCATTTAATAAGAACAGAAAACACCTCTTGAAAAGAATAAACCACACCAAATTAGACTAATTATCTCTTGTGACATCATGGAATGAAGAACAGAAAGGCAATTATAAATAACATGTCTTTGATGAAGCTTTTGGTATTGTCTTAAATGGCAGTTTCCAATACAGCCAAAAAACACAGCCTAGAGGTATCTACTACAAAGCAGATGTGAGGCTGGTTGGGAAAAATACAGTCATGGTAATTACCAGCAACTCATGATCAAATTGAATGAATGGACCTCATGGAGTTCCCCTAGGGGTAGTCCTGGGTCTGGTCCCTGCAATGTTTTCATTGGTAGTCTGAGCAATGAAACAGAGAATACTCATATTAACCACGCAGGTAGTACCCAGGGGTATCGAGCGGAGGATGGAATCATTCCACATGACAGAGATGTGATTAACAGCAGATCTTCAACATCTGGAATGTGGTTAGGGGACACTGAGGTGGAAGGATATGGAGTTAATCCACCCCCTCTCCAGAAAGAGTGCAGCGTTGCCTGCTACCTTTTTTGACAGAGGTTTGTCCAATCTACTCCTGAAAGTCTCTGGTGGGGGATACTCTATAATGGCTCCAAACAATTAAGTTCAGTGTTTTACTACACTTGCTACTAAAAAAATTCCCAAATGTCTCACCTAAGAGTTTGCTGCAACTGAAGCTTATTGTTTCTTGATTTATCCAGAAGATAACTATAGGCCATTTTCTGTCCTTGCAGCATGTTTTCATGTGTTACAGAATGGTGCAGAGCTGCAACTGAGCCAGTTGGTTTTGCATTTTATACAGCTGATTATTCCTGCTTAAGTGCAGTATGTTGTATTCTTTGTCATCAAATGCCATCCTATTTTTTTCCAGCCCATGTCTCCAGGTTTTCAATATCACTTTCAATCATTTTCACGTTAAATAAATACTAGAGTTTCTTTAAGAATATTATATGCTTTAAGCTGTTAGTGCAATTAAGCAACTTCAGGACACACTTTTAGCATGGAGTTGAGTGAAAACAAAACTGTTGTATGTTCCAACCTGCAAACATTATCCTTGGTCTTGGCAAAGGTGAAGGAAAGACTCTCTGAGTATAATCTGTATCACGATGTGACTGGTATAAAATACCCAATGTGTGAAATAAAAGGATTTTTCAAGAAGTTGTGGCACTCCTGTTTGCTGCTTCTGGTCCATGGAGGTAGTGGTAGCCAACATAAAAGGAGATCAAGAGAAAGGATTTGACAGCAGTAGTGGCAGTTTTGAATAATTGGAGAATATTTGAAATATTTGAAATTTGGAGAAGGAAGGATTAAATTTTAGGTTATGGAAGACCATGTGCTTAAAAAGTAAGTAAATAAATAAATAAAAATCTGTGAGGCAGACAAGGAAAAAGGCCAACAGTATCCTGGGCTGCATCAGCAGGGGGCTGGCAGCAGGGAGAGGGAGGGGGTTGTCCCTCTTCTGCTCTGCCCTTGTGAGACTCTCTGTCGAGTATTGTTTCCAGGCCTGGGGTCCCCAGCACAAGAAGGATGCAGAACTGTTGGAGCAGGTCCAGAAAATGGCCACAAAAATGATCAGAAGGCTGGTGCACCTCTCCTATGAAGACAGGCTGAGGGAGCTGAATGCTAGAAGGAAATTTTTTACTCAGGGGATGGTGAGCCACTGGAACAGGTTTCCCAGAGAAGTATATACCCCACCCCTGGAGGTTTTCTAAGCCAGGCTGGATGGGGCCCTGGGCAGCCTGATCTAGTGCTTGATGTAGCGGTTGGTAACCGTGCTCACAGCAGATGTTCTTTAAGGTCCCTTCCAACCCAAACCATTCTATGATTCTATTTTATTGGTGGTTCTGGATCACTGTATTGCCATTTGTAGTGTGAATGCATTATATTTAGCTCACGCCCAAAATAAACGCCTAAAGGTTAAAATTTTCTGTTGTGTGCAAGCCTTGGCAGAAGCCATGCTATATTTAACTCATTTGTATTTCAGATTGAGATCTTAAGCTGCATAAGCATTTGCCAGACCATATTTCCATAGGTAAGACCAGTCAGTGAATAAACGTGATGTGCCAAAGCATCTGAATGCCTTTTTACTCACTGCCAAAAGGATAATGAATCTCTTACCTTCATCTTGTGGGAATATAATGTCGTTTCTGCAGACGAATAAGATAAGAATTTAGTTCATGGTCTCCGTGGCCATCCAGCATCACAGAGATTAGAAATAAAGATTATAAATTGATTAGCAATATACAGGTATAGCTAGGAACAATTTCTGTTTAGCCACTATGAATATATCTGTAATATTTTGTCGTATGACATGCCGAAAGAAGTGAAGGGCAAGTTGGAACGTGCCTGTCTGAAGAGGCATCAGGACGACCTGGGGGGG
>JANHGO010004466.1:0-24923 GCA_024606505.1 Aquila spilogaster | reverse complement strand
GCTCCCGCCGCTTCCCGCCTTTTCCTCTGAGGCGCCGCGCGCCCTCTGCCCCTCAGCGCCGCCGTGGTCCCCTCCCCCCCCCCACCAGTGATATTTCTGTTGCAGAATAACCTCGGTGTTGCTTGTGGGATTTATGTGTTCTGATGCAGAACACTCATGTAGATGTGCTTTCCATGCAAAAAGTAAATCAGCATTGTATAAAATATGTTAGTGTAAGTGGCCCTAAGGGCTTGCATTATTACTTCAGTGCTACCTGCATCGTTACAGTAGTCCAAAACACCTTTGGCACACTGAAGTCCTTTGTTAGCCACCACAAATATGTGTCTGTAACATGCTGCAGGAATTGTACACTAGAGGGCTTTTTAGCTTTTCTTCACCAGCATAAAATTAGCTATTGCTGCATTGTGCTGAATTAGACCACCAGGTCTTTGCTTGTCTTTGTGAGACATTCTCTTATTTAAAGTATTGGACTGTGATTAGAAACAGGAGAGAAAAGCAGTGAGAAAGGTGCATTCTGGCTTACTCTAAATGATCTGAAGTCTTTATTTTCACTTAGCAATGCTGTGATTGTCAGAGGAGCTGAGAGGTACTTGCTTCTCTTCACTAGATGCCTTCTGACCAAAGCAAGTGTCACAGCTCTAGATTCAGTAAATGTTTCCTTGCATGTTTAAATTCAAGATTCTGTAGAGAAAGTTCAATTTGATATTTTTTTTCTATCTTTACACTTCTATGTGTATTAACATAATGTGCAGGTAACCAGTACATTTTTGTTACGATCTTGGGTTAAAATACATAAATTTAGTAAGAATTTTTGTTGCTTACTTTATTGCAGCTTCAGATCAGATCGGTTTCATGTAATACTGAATGTGTTATTGGTATTTTACAGAAGCATTTGGAGTAAATATTTTCTACTGAAGAGACAGAATTTTAGTAGGAATAAATATAAATATTTTTCATTCAGAGTTTGGCCCTGAGTGAGTACATAAGCACGAGGTGAGATATTCTGCAGTTTTCTTTGTCCTTTTTGGATATAAGCTGAAATCTCTCAATAATGTTTCCCATAGTAAGATGTGTGAAATGTAGTGGGAAAGATAATCCCATGAAAATAGGGGTAAGATAGAATGGAAATACAGTCAAATAGTGTAAGCAGTATTTGGGTATGCATTTCACCTATTGTGCTAATAGGATTTTGCTTCTAGGTAAGCTAGAGTGGAAAGAATCTGAAGAAAATAAAATATGAGTCTCAATTTCTCCAGTGTCTCTTCTATTTTAGCTGAATTATCAAGTAAGAGAATGGAAGTTAGCTTCTAGCTATGAAGTAATTGAATGAAATCTGGAAAAAATATGTTTTTTTTTTTTCCCTACTTTTCTTCTTTTTTTGGTATTCATTGCAACCTGCTGTATTTATCAGACATAAAATGTTGCTCCTGTATTACCTGGTACTGTTTTACACAAAGTAAAAGGATAACAAAGTAATTTTTGTTTTTTTCTGTTGTCTTCAAAGGAAGGTCAGAGATGGCTTCAGGAGAAAAAGCTTCCATCCCTCTCATTATATGAGAGAGCGATCCCCTCATAAGAGAGACTCTCCTTTCTTCAGGGAATCACCTGTGAGCCGAAGGGATTCTCCGCACAGCAGATCTGGCTCTAGCGTGAGCAGCAGAAGCTACTCTCCTGAAAGAAGCAAAGCCTATCCTTTCCACCAGTCCCAGCATAGTAGAAGTATGTCATCTTTACATAAAAGAAATATTTCTTCTCAGCAAGGTAATGCTGGATTAATGATGAGAACTGGTTAGTGAGATGAAACTGCAACTCATTATAAGACCTTTATCTTTACATATTCTCTTTTACACTGGGAGAACTAGGCAGTCTGTACCAGTTACATGTTGTCTGCTCTTTGGCTGTTTCACTCTATACTTTGCTCCCTTATGTATTTCATGTGGGAGACGGTAGGTGTTTTTTCAGTAGCACTTCTAGACTGACGACAGTGCTCTCTTGCACAGTTTTTCCCAGTATTTATTTTCCTTTTAGCATCAAATGCTTCTGTTACTTGTTTATCCCTTCATTAGATTCCCTTAGAAAAAAATTGGCTGTCATAGCAGATCAAGGCTTTTATTCCTGCAACCAGAGGAAAAGGGGGATTAAAACATTTGGAGAAATTAAGGTACATGCTGCTACTTGTTTATTTCTCTGCAAATGTTCTCTCAACTGTGTTATTAGGGCTTTGATGCTGGTTGTTGGGGCTTTTTTTTTGTCAGCAATTTCATCTCAATGCCAGATTCTCTCAGATCTCAGTTGAGAATAGATAGTATATGTCCTGATTTTTAAAAGCTCAGTTTTTCTAATCTTTCTAAGTAATTTAATGCATCATCTGTTTAAGTGTGAAAACCCAAAATATTTTAAAATAATTTGCAAAAATAAGCAAAATTGCTTTTTTTAGTATGCTACAATCTCAGCTACTGCTATTTGTATAGCTTATGTAAATTAATCAGATATGAGTTTCCATTCTGCAAATGTTTTCTAGGGGACTGTATTAACCTACTGTCCATTTTTGGCGGTATTTTTTAAAATTAATCAGATTTTTTATTACATAGATATGTGGCACACTAGACCGTTGTGTAGCACCTCTTGCCAAAAAGGTTCTTGTGGAGTTCAATTCACATTGTTTAAATATTGAGAAGTTGTTTTAGTCAGTAGTAGAATACAAATTGCCTTTCTAACTGATAACTGTAGTTACTTTAACATTGAGTAGTAATACTCAGTGAATACAAATTCCTGTGAATAGAGGGGAGGAAGTGAAGAATATGATAATTATACTTGCAGGAGTGTTGTAGATGTGTAGATCATAGTTAGTAGGAACAGAAAAAAAAAGTTTGTAAAAACAGTATGGTGCTTTGGAATGTCTGTGGGACTTCCTACAATTTTGAGCTGACTTCTGTCACATTTGTAGTATGTTGGCAGAATTATTCAAACAGTAGTGAGGGTGGCAAATTGGAAGCAGACATCTTCAGAAACTAGAAGAGACACCAGTCAAGAGACATGGTTATATTTCGGTCTGTGGCTTTGGGGATTTATTTTTAATTCCATAGTTAAACACCTTTCTCCCATTTTTTAAATCAATTTGAAGAGACCAGATGGCTTGAACACTGGACTATTTATTTATTTAAAACTGCTTGTTCCCTCAGAAATAATACTTATAAACTGCTCTATGGATGGCTGAATTGAAATGGTCCATTTGTGGGGTATAAATGGTTGAAATAAAACTTTGAAAATACCATTTGGGTATTATTTGTCTTGTAAAATCATGTATTACATATTTAAAAGGAGCATAAAATGGGACCTGTTGTATATGTTAGCAGTGCGATTTAGTCTGTACATCAATGTTTTCTTCAATGTGTTATGTATCCTTTTAAATATTGTAATACTGTTTAAGATCGTGCTGTCTGAATCAGTTTGGTGGTCTTCATTACAGGAGGAATATCCCATGCTCTCCAGCCCTTCAAAAACTGGGCCAAATGCAAGATTCTAGCAAACAAAACCAGGGAAATACGGAATCTTAGAACAAAGGGACAGAAAGGTCTCATGGGGAAGGCATATAGCGAAGCAGGGTGAGCATGTAGGATGTAGGATGGTATTTCTTGGCCAGGCCAGTCCACTTAGGGTTCTGTAGAGTGGTGTGCCAAGGAGATGCATGAATGCAAGTAGCATATTCATTGTATAGTTATATAATTGTACAGTTAGGACTTGTGGGTTCCAAATAGTCACACATTCAGAATGAAGGGCCTCTTATTAACATCTTCAAGTTCAGTTTCTCCCTTCTTAATTTTGAATAATTTACTGCTAATTTAATCTGTTCAATCATAAACATATAATCTACTCAACTCAGATAATCTTTAAGGAATCCGGTGAGATGAAGGAGGTTTGTAGAAGGCAGAGTTAAAATACTTTGTGTATTTTTTTTGAAAAGGAGATGGCTCATCATGAGGCTGAAAAACATATCACAGGAGCAAAACTTATGTGTTACTTGGTGATGTAAGGGAGGCACTCTATGCTTTGTGGAGAGTGGCAGATTTAAGATGTGATTATTTTTATCTTCATTTTTTAGATTTGTCACATGCGTTGTGTTTATAGGAACTTTTAATTTTTCATGGCTTTTATTTTTGCTGTTCTTTTCATTATTAAGGATGTTTCATTATTAAAGGTAATTTGTAGTTCATCTTCTGCTTGCTGTAACAGCTTGTTTTGTTTTTACATTTTTTCCATTTAACAATGTTTTCAAATCAAGGACTGAAGTGAAATGTAGAGCATTTACTTTTGTCAAAATAATTGCCCCAACCATTTTCAGTAACATTTTTGAAAGACCTATCAGTAGCTGTGAAGTTTTTTGCATTAATAGGCCTACATTGTCATACTGGTAACTCACTTGTCTCCAACAGCATTCAGGGACAAACAGTTGATTGATCTTTGCTTTGTGTTAACACTCCACACTACACACATGGTATGGAAATGCATTTTGCATAGAATTTTTTCCTGTTTTTGTAGGGACACAACACTTAGGTAGTCTTTTAGCATTGAGTAAAAATAGTTTGGCTGTTAGGATTGAGATTTCACATTTTTTTTGCTTGGTCTCATTAATTTAAAACCATGTTGGTTATCCTAAAAAGTTGTCCTGAAATAGTTTATATACATATTTATATCCATAAGTGCTTGGTGGACTTGTTTTTTAAGTGAACTGATACAAGCTTAATTGAAACCAAGATAAGTCTGTTTTATTTTCTTTTTGTGAATAGTCAAGCAATTTCCAGTGAACGTAAATAGTTTGGTAAATGGATGTGTTTTTCATGTTTACCTTTTGCAGATCCCTTAGATGTAGTCCATGGACCACAGATTGAGAGCTAGCAGCAGACTGTCTGTAGCCAGTCTTTGGCAAGGCTGTGCACGGCCTGTGATTAGCCCGGTGAAATTGAATTGGCATTTGATTGATTTGGATGCTTGCAAGAAAATCCCTGATAATTCAAAGAGAATCTAGCCTGTGGTTCATGGAATCTAAGACTGTTTCCCTCTGCAAAACGTTACAACACTGTGGCCTGCTGAACTAGTTCCTACACTGTCTGATTTTCTGGAGTGATGGGTTGATGGCTAAGAGAAATATAGGAATTTTTAATTTCACCTGTTAATATTAAGTTTATAACAGGAACATTAAGAAGTAAAACCACATCATCTCACCAAGTCATATTGACGTGCTCTTCAGTTAAATACTGAGCAGTGGAGTTTTCCTAAATATGCCATGTATGATAATCATCTCTTCTCTTTGTAAAGAGAAATGTTATCCAGATTTATTGGATAGTGGAGGCTGTAGATTTCATGAGCTGAGCAAATTTCATTAGTTTTTCCGCAAAATATTAAAGGCAATAAATATATCTGCAAGATATATGTTTAACATAATTTTGCAGGTCTAAATATTTTTTGAATTACAGGTAAAGAGAGGACTTCAGTTCAATCATCGAAAACATCAAGAGATGCATCACCATCAGGTTCCACAGCAGTACCTTCATCAAAGGTGAATTTTGCTTTTCAAGTACTTCTCACCATGGCTTCAGATTGTATATTATCGGGTGTATGTATGTTTCACATCACTTGGAAGGAGACACTGTATGCAGCTGTTAAGGACAGAGTATCTTATGTTGCTCTGCAACCCAGCAAAAGCAGATTTTTCCTTATCTAGCAGGAAGGTGCTTTTAATGTATCTGATGATGATAGCGATAGCCCTTTTTATTCTGTAGTCACTGTCCTGTTTGAGGAAGGGCATTTTGAACAGTCTCTAAATTGTTATTGTCTGAAGTACAGAGTACGCTAGTAAAGGAATGTCAAGGATACGCATTCAAGAAATGTTTAGATGTTGTGCTAAGTGACATGGTTTAGAGGGAAGTATTGATGATAGGTGAATGGTTGGACTGGGTGATCTTGGAGGTCTTTTCCAACCTTGGTGATTCCATGATAAAATTAAGGAAGCAGATTTTAGGAACAATAGATAATAGGACGCACCTGTACTTGAACTGAACTCCATCCTTAAGTGATTCTTAACTTATGACTGGATTTGAAAAAAGTGAGGTGGAGTGTCTGACAAATGGGAAAGGTAATGTGAACAGCAGCTTTGCCTTTGGAGCAGGGCTGCTTGAGGATGTGACAAGAATGATAGCATTGGGAGCAGTGCCACATTGCAAAGCAGCTTGGTAAATTCCTTTTTACATTCTAAATGATACGGTTTAATTTCCCATCCAAAAAATCTTGTATTCTGAGTACCAACTACACAATCTTGCTAATTAGTTAAACAGACAAACTAATAAACGCTAATGAACAGTCAGCATTCAGTGTTGTGCTGGCTGTCCTGTGGCAGTAAAAGCATTTACACAACACAGACTGCTTGCCTTAAAATTATTCTTGAGGTTAAAAGGAACACTTCTATAGGAATATTTTCCCTGTTTTTTTGTTTTTTGGTGTTTTTTTTTTCTTTGTTTTTTTGTTTTTTTTTTAAATTACTTTAATGAAAAATTAAAAAACACTGCAGTATATTGTTCTGAGTGAGTAAAGTCCTCTTAAAAAGTAGCGTTTCCCCAAATAGTGTGATGTACTAGCCTGGTTCTTCAAGTCTTTGTAGTAAAAGTAGTGGAATGCTTAGGGGGGAAGCAAAAAAAAGAGAAAAAAAAGACCAACAAAGAAAGAGAGAAAGAAAGGTATTCTTGCGAGAAAGTGAGACTGAAGGAAATAATTAAGTGGGAAAAAAAATCAGGCTTTGGTTGTGTTATGTTATGTCATTCTAAGTACTTATTCCATATACAGCTCTTTTAGAATTGCTGTGCTAGGCACTAGTTAATTGCTATTATCCTTAAGGGGGGAAGCAAGTACTGTATTTTCGGTGATGTAAATAAGGAAAGTAAGGTAAAAGCCACAGGGCATAAGTTGCACTGATTTGGATTATAAAAGCAACTTTGTAATTAGTTTGCTTCTTTTGCTTACAGACTTAACATACTGCAGCTTAATATCAAGTCCTTAATACAACAAAGAGAACAAAGAGATATTGCAAAATCTTTTGCTTCAGTATATATATGCAGCTTGAGGTTGAACTATAAGTATTTAATCATGTTGCTTTCTTCTCCAATCAGGCCTGCTCTGTTCTGTATTGATTTTTTATTTTTTTTTGCCAGAGCTTTGCATGTATCTACTTGATATTAACTACGCAAAGTAGAAGTTTCCATTTGATTGAAATAATTTCTCCAGAGAACACAAATATTTATTGGGTGTACATCAGCTGCAGAAACAGAATTGCTTCAGTGATGTTGTATCGCTTGTCTCTTTCAAGCACCTGATGTGTCTGTAATGTACTGTTGTCTATTAGTGGAGCCTCTTGGGTGTGATGGCTGCATTACACTAACCGGTTAAGTTAAAGCTCTTCACTGAGATGGAAATAACAGCCAAAAAAGTTGTGGCAAAACATGATAAACATCGTGAGGGCCCGGGTCTTGCAATCTATTCAGACTTAAGAAATGAGTCGTATGCTTTGTTTTAATAGATCAAAGGAGATAATTTTCAGTGCTCTAAGTAATAATTTAGCCATGAAATACTTGTATTGCTTCCACAGCAATATATCTTTTCAGTTCAGTAACTACATGCAAATCTGAAAAGGTATTTTTTTAATCTCTCTTATAATTAATTTTTTTGCATATTCATGCATGTGAATTAATACAGGTTGGTGTTATCAGATCGTAACCACCTGTTTAATTGACTACTGCATGACATCTTTTCTGTTTTTGTTTAATATCTGTCTGGACTACAAGCCTTGGAGGTTGCATGCAATGTAATTAAAGCAAAGAGCAGATGTGTGAGACAAGGAAGGCTTCCCAGCAAAGATAGCAGAAAACTGACAGGTTTTGTTGTTCTTACGTTATGCCTAAGAAAAAAAAATGAGAAGACACCTTTGTTTAAAGTATTAAAAAAAGGTTTTCCACAAAATGGTTCTCTTCTTGCTTCTGTAGATGTTTTTCTCTAAAAATGTGACCCTGTGCTTTTAATTTTCTCTTACCTTGTAGTGTAGTATATCTGTGGAAAACCCATTACTTAATGCATTAAGTACTAGAGTAGTTAGTTGATGCTTATGGGATATTGTAAGTCATATGAGATTTTATTTATCTTCATTTCATTTCATGCAAAGATAACAATTGCTGACAGAGATAATGGTCCTTTTTTTTTGGTAGTATTGGCCAGAGTTACGTTTGGGGACTGGGAGAAACTCATAATACAAGATTTTCTGGCAGCTGGGAAAGTCAAGTTATGGGTAAAAGTTGTGTGTGCCTTGGGGAATAAGAGCACAGGAGAAGAAAATTGGCTGCTGATAGTTGGTATTGGGGCAAGTGTATGAATGATTGTGTAGTTTGGAAAGGCAGCTGGGCTAATTATTCTGTGAATTATATTGCACATTTCTCTTTAGAACCCTCTTAGTTCCTTGTCTGTGTTTTGCACTTCTTCTAATCTCTGTCACCTCCCGACTTTGCTGATCACAGAATGACAGAATCACAGAATTGTAGGGGTTGGAAGGGACCTCCAGAGATCATCTAGTCCAACCCCTCTGCCAAAGCAGCTCCCTAGACCAGGTTGCACAGGTAGGCGTCCAGGCAGGTCTTGAATATCTCCAGACAAGGAGACTCCACAACCTCTCTTGGCAGCCTGTTCCAGTGCTCTGTCACCTGCACTGTGAATAGGTTCCCACGCACATTTGTGCAGAACTTCCTATGCATCAGTTTGTGGCCGTTTCCCCTCGTCCTATCACCATGCACCACTGAGAAGAGCCTGTCCTTGTCCCTTTGCCTCGCACACCTTAGATATTTAAAGACATAGATCAGATCCCCTTTCCTTCAAGAATTATCCAAGAGTACTCTTTACTGGGGCTAAAAAGGGTTCCTTATCCGTTGGTGCTACCATACTGCTGTGCAGAAGGTAGGTGCGGCTATAAGTCTCTCACAAAAAAGGAGCTGGGCATGGTAGAGTTTCTACTAATCTCAAAAAAACCTGCACCCAGCCTCCACCTAGACCAACAACATGAGCATTTGTAATCAGCTGTAGTGAGCTGCTCTTTGCTAAATGGATACTACACACTGTGAAATAAGACCAGAGATTTCTTGAGTAGAAAATTCACAAATAAGAATAATGGTTACAGGACTCAAAGCAGCTCTGAACTCTCAGTGAACAAGTAATGATATCAACACTGCATTTCTGTAATCTGTAGATTCTTACATTTTTACATTTATATTTAATATATATTAACACCACCATTCCGCCAGTCTATTTCTTACAGGTAAGATCAGAACTTCAGGGAACGTCACAGTAACTTTATAGAAGCCTACATATCACTTTAAAAACTGAGATAATTGACCTTTGAACACCTTTATGATTTGGCTTTCAGTTGCAACTGGGCATAGAAAACATCAACATCTCTATAAATTAAATACATGCTTTTGTGTATAACTGGTATAAAAACACAGGTTTATACTAAACTGCATTTTTCAAAAATTAAATAAATTAATTAGAAAACACAGCTGGCATTACCCACAATGTCCCATGGCACACAGTAGCACCCACAACATGCCAGTCTCTTGCCGCTCATGTAGTAACTTATCTTCACTGGGCACATAAGTGTCTTGCTGAACTTGCAAAGTGAGTAAAGCTCAGGGATACAAGAGGATTAGAGTAAATCTTTGTAGATTAATGATTGCATACCCATGTGCATATTTAATTTAATAAATGCCTAGGCTGAGACAAAACTTAAGATCTGTGGATCAGATTTCTGCAGACAAAATAAAAATGTGCGTGGTCCAAGTGCTGTCTTCTGATCCATATATAACACAGTTGTATTTCATTGCCCAGCAATGTAATAAGTGTCAAGCCAAAGCTGAAGTATAGAAAGTGCAATTTAGGCCAACATTTCATTCAGTGCTCTTTTAAATTCATATTATTTTTGTGCCTATGAAAGCTCATATATGCACTGCAGCTGATGCTGAAATGAATGGAAGCATGATGAGATGTCCTTTCCTGAAATTGACTAAACTACTTCTCAATGAACTCTGTTATTCTAATAGGTGCACCTAGTACACCTTCAAGACACCTTTCTTTCCAGAAGTATTCATCTGCTGCTTTTTCTAGTAGAAGATATTCAGAAAAAAATAAATAAATCTAATGCTATACTATCCAAATATTGGTTCAGGTTTCACTTAAAGGAACTACCAATAGCACTGCAATAAAAAGTGTTTTCAGAATTAAAGATTCTTTAATATATTCAGAAAAAAATAAACAGACTGGAAATGAAAAATGATACGGTAAAAGCACAGACTACCACCACCTTTGATGCTAAACTAATAGAATTGGTTGAGGAAATGAGGAACAGTGTTAATATTTTAGCACGCTGTCTTCTCATTTAGCAAGTAATTTATAAGTATTTTATACTTTTATTATTGTGATCAATCTAGATTTTACAGAGATTTTGTTATGGCCATCAACTTTCTATTCCTCTCCACTGCAAAAATGCACTGCATTATTTATTTATTTTATAAATATTAACAAACACAATATAACTTTCCAAGAAATAATCTGCTCATATTTAGTTGCTGTAAATCACAGCAATCACCTCAAAGGTATATTTTTTTAGTAACAACAAACCCAAAGAAATTCAATATGTACTTGTTCTTTTGTACAGTAAGTCCAAAAAAAGCCTTCCTTACAATCCAATTAAAATGATGTATACTAATACTTACCTTGCAATTAAAGAAACAAACATAATTATACAAATCTAAAAAATGCACATTAATGATTTTCTGAGATGATTCAGCTTCTCTTTGTTTCTGTGTTACTTCCTGAATCACTAGATTTTTATTAACCATCCTTTCTCATTAATGTGTTACATTAAATTGTTTTGAGCACATCAGATTGCCTGTATGTATGTGTTTGCTGATATTTTTACTATATTATTTTCTTCTTGCATTAACAAATTACATTTTCAACATGAAAATAAATCCAAACTCAGATGACCAATAGAACTGAGTGGATAACTTTCAGTAGCTATATTAATTAAAGTTTACCTCTCTTTCAGTTCATATATTGTCTGTAATGGATTGCAAAATGTATCTAATATATATATATATCTTAATCTATATACCCAATTTTGAATAAATTTTTGTTTATGGTTAATTTATGAACAGATTGCCACAAATATTTAAACAAGCAGGCTATTTCAGCCAGTTTCACTCACATGGCATATTTTTGTTAATTGATTCGATTAATTTTAATTCTGAATTTGTTTTCTCAATGAAAATCTACATTTTTTTATAATTCAAAATTATTTTCTATAATTCTTGTCCACTA
This sequence comes from Aquila spilogaster, assembly GCA_024606505.1. Lineage (NCBI taxonomy): Eukaryota > Metazoa > Chordata > Aves > Accipitriformes > Accipitridae > Aquila > Aquila spilogaster. The sequence continues at coordinate 13,517 of JANHGO010004466.1, read as the reverse complement.
AGTTGAAGATAAATTTGTATTCAACAATTTACATATCATTCATTTAGTCTGTTATTTTATTTCTTTTTGGGGAATATCTATAATCAGATTACATTTCCTAAATCTTATTGTGCATTAAAAATGTCTTAATTCTGGTTACTTATACATCTATGGTTTCCTTGGAAAGCTTTTCACATGATTATTTAAACAGCAAATAGAAAAATACATCTCCTTTGACCAGCAAAGTAAATATGCTTTCCAGCACACAATATAGGCTGGTGTCTGGAGCTTAATTTAACTCACATATAGTCTGTTCATGCAGGTACCTTTCCCTTTGAAGCCGTGATGCAGAAAAGAAACTACAGTGTATGTCCCAGCATGTACTCAGGAATGGACTATGCGTGAGAATTTGAGTTAGAAAAAGCTGCTGGGTTCATGAGTGTAAGATTTCATCTATACAGTTTATTTGTAATTGCTCAAGGTAGCACCGTTTTTTTTCTTGTATGAGAATGCAAATACTTCTGGTAAAAATACTCATGTTTTAAAGAGAGTTCAGTGTATAAATATTAAGTTACACAAATGCTTGAAGGAATAAATTAAGATAGTAAAATATTTGGGGCAAGCAAACAAGGAGAAGGATCAGTATAGATTATTACTAATAACTATTATTATTGTTAATGCCTGTGAAACTCAGGAAATCTAATATCACGGAAGGATTTTCATCTTGGTTGGGGCAGATTCTTCCTCATAGTCCCTTGCAAAGATTTTTAATTGAGTTATGGATATTGTAGCAGTTTAATGAATGGTTTGTATGATATTTGGATACTATCTATCTAACTTTAATTACAATAACACCAAATCATGTAAAAAATATATATATATAAAGTGTCAATTTAAGGCTTGCATTATGCAGGCTTTGTGAACAGACAACGTTTTTCACTTTCATTTCATCCTAGAACTCATTCACACCTCTGGATGTACTCAGACATACTGATGGGCATCCAGGGTGCAGGTATGAATACACCCGTTTTCCTCAACTATGGTGAGATCAAACTCCTCCTCTCATCTGGGAATTGGATCAAGGATCTGTGGATATCCACAAACACAGTGGAAATGATGACAGGGTCTCATGGCAGGAGGAAACATCTATTCAGCAGCCTGTTGGCTCTGGGGATTTGCGTTCTTAAAGACCTGGCATAGATGTACATAGAAACATAGAGGCTTAGAATGGCTTGGGCTGCAGTGAACCTTAAAGATCAAGCACCTTGGTGACATGATGTTGCTATATCCAGATATACTGCTGAACACTGATGGCCCTGTTTATGTGTCTTTTGTTTTTAATTATTAGTTGGATTTACTGATTAATTTTTCTGTAATTAAATTAGCTGAAATCACCTGCTTTGTTGTCTTTAATTAAAAGAGCATCATTTTTTTTGTAAGGCTTATTGTATCAGTCCATGAACCGCACAGAAAATTCTACAGAAAGTTACCCATGGAGAAAGAACTACCATACAAGAGCATATTCAGATTATTTCATTAGATATGCAGTTTTCCCATTGTTTTGACAGTTTACTTGTTTGTGTTGCCAGACAGACCTCAGAAAGCCTCTCACAGACCCTGGAAGTGTTCTAACAGCCTTTCCAAGGTGTGTGGCCCAATAGGCAGTAGTTTCCTTGCATAATCTTCAGGTAGTAAAAATATGTATAATACCATCCTGGATTTTGAGAGATAGTGGATGTTAGTTCTATTTCACTCAGACAACTTGAGCATCTTCCACTGAAATAAAAAATAGAAAGTCTAATTTCAGAGTAGAGATTATGTTCCCTTTTCAGGAATTTTAAATTTTGTACCACCAAAAATGGAAGAATTCCGCATGTTTTTGTCTTTTTTTGCCATTTTGTTGTAATCTACCACCCAAGTTCCAGTCATTATGTCTTCATCTATTTTATCTGACAAGTCATATATAAAGATTCAGTTCAGTATCATTGCGTGAAAGTTATAAGCCCTAAAAAGTGTGGTTTCAAATATAACAGAAATGGTAACGAACTCTAACCTATTGTGGCAGTAAATACACTGCTATAATGTAAAAGGTTACTAAGACATATTGGCAGTCAAGTCTGCTTGTACTGCTATGAGTGCTCTTTTTATAAGCATGGTAATGCAGCTTAGTTCCTGAGTATCACCTGTCGGCGTATGTGGGTATAGTAGTCAGAAAATATTCTTCCATATGAAAAGACAATTTTGTGTATCTTCATGCACTGGTAATGACATTTTCTTAGCTGAAATGCCTAGAACAGGAGCCAGCACAGTGTATAGCTACATCCCTCATCCCAGAAAAAAAAAAAAAAGTGCTTCAGAGGACTGCTGCAATGTGCCTGCAAAGACTAAAGACAATCAAGGGTGATGAGTGCCAGGATTTGAGGCACCATCACATCTTTTCTCCAAGAACAGAGAAGGAACTACCAGCATATGTGACACTGGTTTGCAAAGTACTGCCAACACAGAAATAGAGAAGTGATAAAGAGGTTGCAGTTGTGATGTCAGCACTATGTTTACCCAGAACAGAATAAAAAATGTGTAGGTGAGAAAAAGAAGAATGTAAGAATCAACTCTTATAGGCCTTGCAAGTGAAATGCAGTTTTCAATTTAAGAATTACCTAAGCTACATAAATAGGCACACAACTACTGAAATTAAAATAATAATAAAATAGTGTAACCACCAATGTGTTGGAAGGAAACAGAGAAGGTAAGAAAGAATTCTAATGAATGGTACAGTTTTTCAATAAATATTTCAGTACAGAAATATGAAAAGTCCCTAAGACTAACCCCCACAATTTGCCCACTGCTAAATAAAAGACATGCCAGGTAGCTTAAAGAGCTACATTCTTGTCTTCTCCTGATCTCCTGGGTGCTCTCCAGTCCTATGCCAGAACCCCCTGCATCTGAATCATGATTCGCATTCCTGGTGTTTTCTTAAGTTTAATGGTCTGAAATGATTTAAGTGTTAGTTTACAGCTCCTCATAGTGGTGTTTTAACAGTGTGAAACTCATGGTTCTTGGTTTTGGTGAGCTGTAAGTTTTCACTCTACTATATTATGGATTAAGAGAACAGAGAGGTGTTTAAGAAATTCCTGGAATCATTTTGGAGACCTGTCCTGGGAGGGAGGGAAGCAAAACCTCACTCAGACTCATGTATATTGATTTTGGAAACGGTCTCTGGTGCATAAAATTCCACAACCCATGCCCAGCCATCTTTCAGAAAGTGCTAATTGGCCCAGGTTATTATTGTGCCAGTAGTGTGCTAGCTATCAGACAGGCACCATGAATAATCGTAGTCCAATACCAGCTCATACTTTCTCCTTTTTTTAGCAACAGAGATGTAGCTCAAACATCTGAAGATGTGGCTATGGTTCCAAGAATCACATTAATGGGAAACTGTCATAGGATCCATGAAATTTTATTTACTTATTTTTCTCTTCCTCTCCAGAACATCGTATTTTCTTCTGTGATTTTATCTGGTTTCATACATGTTGCCTCCTAGAAATGCTAATGAAAAGTTCATACTCTGAAGTCCAGTTCTGTTATTCCTCCCACTTTGAGCTGTGGCTATCCTTCCAGATCCTGATCATAATTATCTTTCAAGGCTCAAATTAATGTTCATTGGAGTTAGAAAGCTGCATCAGCTCTTACATGCCAGTTCCTGAAAGGACTGCCATCAGTGGTGATATATCCTCCGGCAAACCCAAAAATTTTCAAGAGTAGGAGGTCACGAGAGGTAAGACTTCAGCTGTGTCATTTCTATTATCACAGATGGGGTAGAGACTTTTTTAAGTTCTACACTTCCTCACAGTAAATAATAGTCATTATTTCCAAGATGGGGACACAATAGCAGTATGTACATAGGTTTAATTATTTAGCAAGTAATTTTATTCTCCTAAAGAAAAAGACAAATGAAGAATGAATGTAAGCCCACAATGTAACACTGTTGGGTAGAACCACTTACAGGTGTTTAATATGGGGCCACCAGTCCTTCTTCCTGCATTTGCTCAGATCATGCTGAGACAAATCTGCAGAGTGAGGAATATTCCTTTTCTACCGCTCTAAATCTTTGTCATGTCAAAGCTGGTGGTACCTCATTTTTAGTACTGTAAACACCTATGAATTCATGAACCTGAGGTAATGAATTACAAAATAGAGATTACAGAGAGTGATACTGGCAGTACAAGAGATGTCAAAAATAATTTGCAATGTCTATTACACTTCCTCCCTTTTCTCCCTGTTTCCTCCTTAAGTACAAGGCAATAAATGAAGATTTTTTTCTGCAAGATGGAACAATTCAGGGTTTTTTAGCAAACTAGTGCTATCAACATTGTCTCATCTGAAGCCAGGGCACCTTCCAACTAAAAGCAGACACAACCAGATGGGGTGACTTATGAAAAGAGGTTTTTACAAACTGATGCTAATTGCACTCACGAGGCCTTTATGACCTTACTGAAAGCCCGTCTTTCAGAGAAAGCAGCAAATACAAACCCACACTGTGTGACAAACAAGTACAAAAACATGGACAAGTGTTAGCTGGAAAAGAAAATAATCTTGCTAAGAAGCAGGGAAGAGCATTTTGGCCATGCAGCACGGCAAAAAAAAGGCAGAGGTTGGTGAAAGGAGGGGGAACAGCACTAGAGGAAATATTTAAACAGTCAGAGTTGGCAGAAGACTAAGTGTGCCACTTCACTGGAGATTTCTGTGATTTTGCATGTGGTTTTATTCCAATTACACAAAAAAAAGTGAACTGAATTTCCCAAAAGCTAGGAATATGGAAGAAAGGCTTATCAAACCTCTGAAAAGCAGATAGCTTACAATAGAAAGTACTCTTCTTACTCTGGAGTTGGGCAATGCTAGGAGTCATGGAGGAGAGGGCAGCTCCTGCCAGATGTGAATGGCAGAAATGTCAAACAGCTGTATGCACCAGAAACTCGGAGGATTCCTGCCCAAAAACTGCTTGTGGCAGAGGGGATAATCTCTGAATCTAAAATAAGAAGGTCAAATCTTTCTGAAATAATGAAACTGGAATTTGCTTTTAAGAGTTTAACTGAAATATTCTTCATTTACACTTCTCTGAATTTTAAACTGCTGTTTCTCATTCTCAGTCCTTGAAGGTAAATGAGCTTCTTCCCTCAAGAGAAGCACCTGTGCCATTACCAAATGGCAAATTGATTGAGCTTCATTCCTGTTCTTGTATTCAGACTGATGAAAGAATTGAGGAGTTGAGCTCTGACAAGATTTTTTCCTGCTTAGATCCTCTAATTCTTCTTCAACTTTTATATGAATATATACACATCTACATACATACATATGAACATCTTTATTTCTCTGTGGCCATGTAAATACACATAGACACACATGCTGTTACCTCTCTAAGGAGTATGAGATGAATAATGGGAAAATCTGATCAGATGTATCTTTGTTTTCCCTTCTCTATCTGTACTGTGTTAACTAAAGTATTTTTTCCTCTCTCTTTCACAATCAACACCTGCTTTGAACTTTCTTCCTTTTACTTCCTTTTTATTTTCTTTTTATTTGCAGTTAGCACCAACATGGTCTGCAAAAATAATTTTTCCTTAGCAATTTAATTACCTGGTGTGGTGTGTACTAAAATGAAATTAAATATTCTTACAATTTACATTGGAGTCCTCTGACTGTTCCTTTTTAATACTGGCACCAGTGAAGTCGAAAGACTTTAATGAAGGCAAATAGGTCTTGTTATGTTCTGTTACAGATTTAAATCAAGTAGCTCCTTTGAACTAAAGGATTTATGGCAGCATAAAATCAATATAAGAATCAAAATCCAAGCCTATAAAATGTAAACAGTGTCCAAAATTGACACAAGTTATTTAATTCTATTGATTTCTCCGTAGACAACCTGTGAGGTATGGATGGGAAATGTTTTTTCTACAGACATAGTCTTGAAATGCTGCCTGCTCATCTTGGCTTTTTGTGTTTTTTTTTTTTTTTTTTTTTTTTTTTTTTTTTTTTTTTTTTTTTGGCAAGGTTTCTTCTACTAATTCAGCTATTCTTCACACTATTTTTCATCCCCCTACTAATTCAGCCTGCTGAAATACGTTTTCAGGACTTGAGCTGTCTCAGAGGCCTAAAGAAAAGCAGAGTTAGAGAGCTCTCTGGTATTCCCTAAAAAGCCCCCAAGGCTTTGTTACACAGATTTAAGAACCCAAGTTACAACCTTCAACGAAGCCTGCAATACATGATTTACCAGGATCAGCAATGCTACAAGTTTTCATGCAGCCAGCCAGCCCCTCCGACCAGCAGACGAGGCAAGAGTCAAGACAACTTAAAGTATTAGGAGCCGTGCCTCACAGCCCCAAAGACCAAGACTTCACGTGGTATTAAATATCAACCCATTTCCTCTCTGCATACTTTCTGTGTACTTTCACAGTCAGAGGTTTGTAGTAATACAGCCTATACGAGGGGTTTTTTGTATTTTCACCTTATCATTATTGAGTTAGGGTCTCAAGAGCAAGTGTAAACTAAGTGTTGTTTCCTAATCATCCTCCTAGACTACAAGTTTCCAGGGAATTCACTCCTGCTGAACCTCGTGAAGGCAGACCTGATTAGCTGGAATAAACAGGAAACCAAATCACAGCAATGTCTATTGGGTGTTTCTGCTTTCGGCTCAAGAGGAGCTCAGCAGCCTGAATCTCTGTGGTGTATGCTTGGATCCCTTTGCAGGCAGCTGCAGAAGAGAAAGTGATGAATTAACATGTCAAGGAATTGTCTGGGACAAAAAGCAGTGGAACAATCAGTATTACAGAGAAATTGTTTGGAGGAACGAGCAGCACATGGCTTTTTAGGTTTAAAGAAAGACAGAGGAATTCAAGGAGAGAGGCATTAACACGCCTTCTGTTTAGGCCAGTAGAAACCACCCCCCCACCCCCCCCCCCCCAGCATTTCAAGATTCTTTTCTCTGCTTCTAGATGATGAAAAAAATAAATTGATCACACAGCATCCCTACTTACCTTCCTTGATGTGTGCAGTAACACGCAGCCAGCACTTTCACTTTCAGCTGGAAAGGGGAAAAAAATAAAATAAAATCAGAAGAGTGTACTATCGCAGGTACCTGACAGGCAACAAGAACCAAGCAGAAGGCTCAGAACAAGGTGAAGTATCGCTTTCTTGGCAGAGGATGATCCCTGGAGAAAAGCAGAGATTCAATTTTTACAACATTTCGCATTCTGGAAGTGTAAACCAAGTGTAGAAGCAGCCTTTGGCATTATCTGATCAGTTGGGGTTTGTGTCTTGCAGCTTTTTTTGTTTTGAGGTTTGTTTGTTTTTTCAGATTCCCTATGTATTTCTACTCTTCACTTCTCCCCCTACCCCCTGCCTCCTCCAAAAAAATCTAACTCCTAATCCTTTAGGTAATCATTTAATCCAATGCATCGTTGTTGTTTGATAGATTGAGGCTAAGATTGCATGAGTCACGCTCATTTGGAAACCATTCTTGTCCTCATTAAAGAGTCAACAATAACACCCAGGCACTTCCAAGGGAGCAGGCTGTGAGAGATCACACACAGTGACTTGAAGATGAGCACATTAATGTCCTGTCAACTCACCACGCTGCCTCCATAAATCTAAGCATAAAGCAACAGAGTTCTTGGGAAAGAAAACTGCTGTTTAGAGACTATAAATGTCACTTAATATGCAGCCGAGATACAGGGACGGGGGTACCCGGGAAGTTCCCAGTTCAAACTTCCAAGCGCCAACATTAACGTTTTCTTCAGGTACCTATGAAGCAATTTTGGGGGTATAAGCTAAAAAAAACCAAATAAAACCCAGGGTTTTTTTGCCACAAGTCCACTCCATACGGCTTACATCCAAGGCAACTTCTCTGCAGCACACTAGTACCACAGGTACTGTCCATGCATCCTTCTCCTCAAGTCCTCATCTTCATACTCCCCCAAAAACCCACAAGACTGAGCTGCTACCAAAATTATACACGAAACACGTGAACAGTTTTCATTCAAATGAGAGTAGTGACAGCATGGAAAAAAACCACTGAAGACCAAAAACTTTTCCAGAGACCAAGCTGTGGAAAAGTACAGAGATGTAACACAGAGTTACAGCTATTCAGGTGAGGTTTTTGCTTCCTTTCCAGATCTGGACTTCCAAATCCCAATCTATAAGAACTCCTGCAATCCCATTTCACAGGCTGACCCCACACACAGGCACCTTTAAGCCCAGCCCTACTACCCTCCAAAAAATACACTGAGGACGCAATTCACATGAAAACACCAGAACTCCAAAAAAGCACATCTTTTTTATTAATTTTTTTTTTTTTTTATTTTTACACACAGAAAGCTGCTTTAACCAAAACCATCCCTGATCAAACAGGAATTCAAGTCATGTCCACAGTGGGGTTAAAAGGCTGCAACTCAAACTGGGAACGGAGTTGACTGCAGTAGAGAAGAGGGAAAGGATTACCTTCATCTCCCACTAAAAAGAAGCTGGTTCAGAGGCTTTGGTTACATCACCCAACTTCTCCCAAAGTTCACTTGGATGCTGTACGTGTGATTAAAAGCAGCACTTAACTAGACAAGTCTGCTGGTGCAACAGTCCCAATTATTACTGTTTTTGATGCATCCTTTGGAAGAGACAAACTGTTTCATCTAAAAAATGCTATTTATTATTAAAAAGCAAGCACCCAAATAAACCAGAAACATCAAGCGTTTTCCCCAGGCTCTTACATTTGTACTTCTCCAATGCTCACTTATTCAGCTTACAGCCTAATTACACATGCAAAAGCATGCTGGAAGATTTGGGAGCCATAAATATTCACTGAGGAGAAAACATGTTTTGGTTTTTCTGCTCTTGCAAGAAATAGTTCTAGAAAGACAAAAAATGCCCACAACCCTGAACAACAGCAAGCACGTGCTACAGAGATATCTGCGTATCTGCAGTCTGTCCTTACGGATGCATGCAAACGCAACAGAAATTCGTGCTGTCCTTTTATCACGCAGCAACTCTTGGTTCCTCTTATCGGCTTCAAGCACGTATCAATCTTCTGCACTGACAGCTCAGGTACTCATCTCAGATGAGCAAAGTGCTGCTTTATCAACACAAGCAACACCATCTAATTACATCTGTCGGACCGGGATCTTTCAAACTTCTCAAAAAAAAGCTGTTCTGGGTACAGAGAAGATACTTCGTAAGGCCCAGAACCTCATTCATCATTTCATCCAAGCAATATGCCACTCAGACTTGATCTAGGGAAAGGAGACAGCTGGATACGGCCATCCCAGTTTCGGGCTGTTATCAAAAAGGCTCACTGGAGTGCTATAACATTACTCAGGGATAGCAGCAAATCCAGCGGAACGTGAAAAATAGGGGGAAAAAAAAAATATGCAGACACTTCCCAAGTGCTCTTCTGCCTGGCTTAGGAACCACCCATTTCCTTACCGCAGGGGAACCCACTAGGCAATATGGGATAAAACATGAGGTTGCCTGTGACACATCCAGCGGGAAATAGCTTGGCTAAAGCCCAAGCCCAACCACCACCAGCCTGCCACTCATCATCTCCTCCTTCACGGCATTATCGCTGCTTCCCTCCAGTCATGCAGGGCTGAAAAGATGCAACACGCTTGACCCTTGCACCTCCACCGAGGAGCCCTTCACGGGGATAAAATGGATACAGAAAACCATGGATTCACCCTCTACTGAGAAGGAAGAGACTACCCATCGATCATCAACTACATCTCGCTACCAGGAGTGATAACTAGATCCCATACCTGAATGTCAGGATTAAGCATACTTAAACAGAAAGGTCAGGGACACGTAAAATTTTCATTTCTATTTTTGTGGTCCTCCTTGCTGGACAAATGAGGCTGCAAAAGCCTATTTTCAGCAAGCTAGCTAGCTACAGGCGTTATTGTCTCTGTCCTCGTACACAGTTAAAGGAGAGCTGCCAGGGGTGGCCGACCTTATCTGTTAGGCTGTGCTCCAGGTCCTGCCCAGGGGAAAATCAAAAAGTCAGCAACGCATCTCCGACATCCCCTGGCAGCCACATCAAGGCGACACGCATATCCCGAATTTCTAGGATGCATGCACACAAACACGCAGTATTACTGAATACGCTACAAGTGACTCGCTGGGAGTTCACTTCAGTTTTAGCAACACTGATGAATTGCCAACATCAGACTTACGCTTGTGGCCTCGTGTCGGCACATTCAGAGCCCTGCCAGGGCACCGTGGCACGCCTCTGTTTTTTTATCTCCCACCATTTGCAGAAGAACAGGACCCATCCAGCTTCTCGACATGAACAAGGAGATTTAATACTTGCAAGCGAGAACTGTAGCAGGAAATTTATTTCCTATACTCCAAAGCTGTTTCATTCCAGCTGCCCTTTATATAACATCCCTGATAGCAACCCAGAGAAATGAAATCCCCTACTTGCTTCCCCTCCACCCCTGTTTAGATAATGACATCTATGCAAAGACAACCCTGAAAACAGACCCATGAAAGTCATATGCCAAAGTTTAAGGCTTTTCACCTTTTGCCTTAAGAGATCTCCTTTCACTTAAGATCCCCCTTCCATCCCTTCTCTTGTACAGGTCCCCAGTGCTGCCCTTAACACCTGAGAAGACCCAAAAGTCTTCGAAGCGAAGCCACCACTGGATGTCTATAGCATCTTAAGACCATATTTTTCTTGGGGATAAAGGAGCAGAAATTGGAGAGCAGGAACTTTTTGGCTGTGCAGGTGTCAGTGCCTGTTACTTTAGATCTACCAGCACAGTAAATAGGCTACTAAATCACAGCAGAATACTGCATTAGCACTACCATGGTTTTCTCAGACAGTTTTCTCAGAAAATACCAAGGATCTTGTGTAAGTGGAACTATTTAAGGTTTGAGGGGTTTTATTATAAAATCCCCTTTTCTATCTGGGCTTTCTTCTGGGGTCTGAGCAAATCTAAGCCTCAGTCACTTCTGTTGAACCACACTGCAAGCAGCAAAAACCGTTCTGCTTTTAGAATCTGTTGCCTTAAAAAAAAAAAAAATAAAAACACATCAGCACATGGCATGACAGGAGCTTGTTAGGAGCAGTGGAGATACCTCTAACTCACCACTGGCAGTGAGGGCTTGCACAAGCAGGATCTCAAGAGGATCCTCTGTTTTGCTGTCCTGCCGTGGCTATGCCAAGTCCGGACTCATCCCCATCAGGCTTGAGTAATTTTCGTTAAATATCATTAGATAAATAATTGTGCCCCAACTGTCCCACATTCCCACGATAGGGTGGTGGGCTGAGCTGTAGCAGAAAGCCTAAAAATCGGCTGGGTTCATCCTTTTTAAAGCAACACCGAGGTTAAAGGCAGGCGGGAATAAGCAACTAGCTGCAAGTTTCTGGAGCAGGCTGGAAAGGAGCAGGCAGGGTGGGGAGGAAAACCTCACCTGAGTAATGCTCAGCACAGACATCAGAACGGCTGGGCAGGTGAAGGATTATCGCCTGGCACTCCTCTCTGGCCATTGCAGGGCAATTGGAAAGAGAGGTGGACAGCACAGACTGACCAGGGCTCTTGCACAGAGCCAGGGACAAGATAAGAGCACCAAGCGCTGTGTCACTTGTCACACCCTCCAACTCCTCGTACATGCACACACTACAAAAGCAAAATTATTTTTTTTTTTTTTTAAAAGCTGCAATAGGTTTTGTCATTAAGGTTGAGGCAGGGGGAAAAAAGGTGCGTTTTTCCATGCCAACTGGAGGGACAGGGTGCTCAAAATGCCAGGGGAAGCTGCCCCGAAACAAACCCAAGGTGAAGCACCTAAAAGGGAGAACACTGCCTTCATGCAGAACCACTCGCACTACCCAACCCCCCCGCACCTCCCTTGGCTTCGTAAGCACCGCTTTGAAAACACCCTCGTCAGGAAATTCGGAGGGAGGCCATCTCCCCCCCCCCGCGACACAAGCGGTGTATCCACTTTCCATTATAGAGTATAGGAAGCTTCGGGAGCCCAACATCCCACGCTGACATCAAACTGCTAAAACAGGAGTTATCAGATGGAACGCGTGGGTCAGCATTGTGCCTCGAGACATAAAAAGGACCTTGGTATTAATGTGAGGAAATGTGACTATTGTGTGCAGAATGATACCCATTCAGGCCCAGACCACTTGTCTCTGGACGCTACTCTCTCTGGAATATCCTTGGCGCCAGCATCTAGCATTTCTCCTCGTCCCCTTAAAGAAAAAAAAAAAGTCATCTCGGCAGGGGCTGGGCCATGAGTTAGAGGGCTGTGTTTTGCTCGGAGCGGCAGCAGCAGGCGTGCACGTGTGTGCCTCTGGAGCGGATTACAGGAAACTGTTGATTCTCCGTATCTAGGAATGATCAATTGTCCAGAGGGTGGAACAGGCTTTAATTTCTCATGTAGCGTAAATCATGTTCCGTTATTTCCCCCACACACCCCGACAAAGCTACATCCTGCTTTCCAATTGGCTTTTTGCTGCCATCAGGATTTTGCCATCTTCTCCCCCAAAACTGCTTCAGGCACCTACCTGCAGCTAAAGGCACCAGTATGAGCATCAGCTGTAAGTGGCAATGCATACTGCAAAAGTTGAACAGCTACAGCTCCACAAATCCCTGAAAAATTGTGCCCAAGTTTAAGAAAAAAAATTCTGTGCAAAACCCTCTACTGCAATCTGGGGAAAGGAGGAGAAGGTGAAATGTTTTAAAACCCCAAGCTACAAGAACGAGGTCCAAGGAATTGCTTTAAAACCCCAAACTACAAGAACAAGGTCCAAATGATGAAAATATTTGCCTGGCTGATTTAAGGGAGCTGCCAAGCAGATAAGAACACTGCGACTGACAGCAAGGCTGTGGCCCCGCACGCTTTGCAGGCCCACTGCAAGAAGCGAGGCTTGCGCTGCCTGTCCACCGTCTTTAAGGCTCAACCTAAACGTATTCGTTTGCAGGGATTTATTTCCAAGCATGCTGCAGATAAAGCAGCAAGTGGTTGAATCCCCTAGCTTGATGTTTCTTCAAACAGGCTGAAGGGACACAGGTATGAACGCTTGCAACGCAGGCTCCAGAAGTATTTATGGAAAAGCCCACATGTAAAATACAAAGAGACAGTAAAATTCACACCCACGTAGCACTAAGACCGAAGGGTTAATACAAATCTAGCTAGGTGAGAGAATAGGAAAGCAGTTGTAAAGCCACGTATGAGCCTGCAAGCCACTAGACAGCTAACCCGGTAGCTCTGAAATAAACAGGGCTTGTAGCACACTGGTCTGGAAAGAGGTCCCCCCCACCACACACCAAACTCACTGAAGCTCCTCATCCTCTCTGGCACAAATTCCCAGGGAACAGAGCATCAAGCTGGATTTTTCACTTGCAGCACAGGAATGGTAACATCCCTGCTCCTGTGGTGGAGGTCCCTCTCCGACCTCAGGTAAGGGCGTCAGGGAAAAGGGACTTCATTTGGGACAGGAATGCAGTACTGACTCCCGGCAAAAATACATGCAGCAGGGCACAGACCTA
>JANHGO010004465.1:0-24929 GCA_024606505.1 Aquila spilogaster | reverse complement strand
ACTCTTTAACTCCCAATGCATTACATGATGTTATGATGTGGAATACCGATAATAAAAAATCATAAAACCATGACACCCTACTATGTGTTCCTCAGAGCTCCACCACACAGGGAAAAAAAATAATGTAAAAAGAGATTATTTGAAATCAAGAGATACTTCATTTCATTATTTTAGTTATCCTGTCAAAAAGTCTTGAAGTAACATCAGCAGCTCAGTGAATTACAGTGGAAAATGTTTGCTGACCTGAAACCAGTTCTATTTCATTTTTGTTTCAGGCTTGGTATTTCTTTCCTCATGTTTTAACATTATATTAAGTTTCAAGTTTTGTATTTTTTTTAATTATTTCTAAAATTGATTTATTCAGGTTTCACTTAATCAAAAGCATTCCTTGAAGTTTAAAGCACAGCTTGAATTCTTGGTACTTTGTTCTCCAGCAGCTTCTATATGCCTGAACTTATGTACTTGAAAGAAGAGTTTGTCATAAGGATACTCTGGTTTTTCCTGTCTTTAAGTAGTGCTTGGTTAATTTAGACAACTCTTAGACACTAGAGTATAATGAACAAAAATGACAACCAAAAAAACACAGTGCTGCACGAACTTGTAAGGTTTTCATGAGTAGCATAAGCAACAATTCCAGTCATATTCTTCTATCTAGTGAATGGGCTGTGAATGACTAGAACGACAAGCCTTTCACATTTTCTCCCCATTAGATTTCTACCACGATATATGAGATGAAAATATAATTCACATCTTATTATGCCTGTGGGAAAAGAAAGTAATTACATGCATTTTCATCAAACCTATCAAGTAAGGAGAAATGAAAGACATTTATTTCTAGCACAAGAAAGTTCTGCTCTAAAACTAAGCAGTAATCGTAACTGTTTGTATTTCATCTGTGTCTTTTCTTTAAGGGCAACAGGGAAAAAGTTTTATTTCAAAGCCAGGAAAAAGACAGTATTCTAGTGACTTAGCCTACAACTTGCTGATCATTTTAGTTTACATCAGGTATTTGCCTTTAATTATCATTTTGGGAATAAGATGCATGATAGTTATCATCTGTTCAGCTACACAACTTCCCAAAGACTTGGCGAAAAATAACACTTTTTTGCTCAGGTTCTTTCCCAGCCTTTCTGTGTGGGGATGCACACTACTGCAGTAAATGCCTACCCTGCCTTCACTCTGAGAGAACTGGAAGATGTCTAGCTGTTTTCTTATGTCATAGTGTTTAAACTCCACCACAGGAAGGGCTAACGAGCTTCAGCTAAGTATAAAGCAGTTATTCTTACGTGGTTGCTGGAGAGAGCAGAACATATGACTTTCTTGTGTCTGCCTTCAGAAAATAACTGTCAAATGTCTGAGTCACAGGACATATTTTCAGAGCCTAAATACATTAAAAAAAAGAAAAAAGAAAAAAGAAAAAAGAAAAAAAGAAAAAAAGACAACCTATAATCATATTGGAGGCAAGTTGAGGGTGTCCATGTGTCATGAAATTCCAAGGTTTAAAACCAAGCTACTAACTTTATTAAATGTAATCTGTTAAAGCAAATTAAAACAACTGCCATTTTGTAGACTCACAGGTCTTCACTGAACTATAATATTGTAAATTCACTTATTTCAGCAGCAACCTAAATTGTTGCCTAACAAAGTCAGTCAAAATGGCAAACTATTGTTCTCAGTCTGTCTCTTTTTTTTGCAAGAAAATAATTTATCTTTTAATCGGAAGTTTACATTCATTGGGAATGAGATAACCAGGAAAAGGAAAATTTTATGTGACACCTAGGCAATTTCTTTTGACATCAAGTCTGTGCTGTGTACAACCACTGATTATGATCACTGATACATAGATTAAACTATTCATGAGTAAGTGACTTTTCCTCAATGCTTATTGTTTTGGTTTGCTGGCTGGTTTATCTGTCTCTATCACATGTTCTTCTGACATTATTGTTAGTTATTGCAATCAGGCAATTTCATTGGTAACATTCTGAATTTAATATAATTTAACTCAGTATGATTCAAACTATCCCTCCATAGACTTTTTCAGAAACTTATAATACTCTCACTCCAATTTTCCATTTTTTTTATTACTATTATTTAATGTTTTTGATTGTAATAATGGTAATAATAGTAATAGATACCAGAAACACCTATGTTTAGACCTCTAAAAATAGGCACTTGAGAGTGTATTTAATCTGTTTCATTTAAAATGCTTATTTAAGAATAAGATTAATCTTTCTCTGGAAAGTGCTTATTTATATGCAAAGAAAAAGATGATAAATCAAATACTACACTTTAAATGCCTAAACTGAAATTAGATTATGAATTTTTTGAAGACCAGTTCTCCAAACTGAACCTTGCTATTAAATACAACTATTGAACTATTGGCCTATCAGCCTTTCACAAATAGATTTAATGTGCATCACCTTCTGCGTAGATGTGATATTTTCTACCAAGACTATCTCAGAAAAGGGAATGTTATCAGCTCGAATCAGTTCTTTTGTCTGCACAATAATTCTATAGGTACACGACATGGTGAATTTTGGTGCCTATGTTCGTATTTATTATTTGTAATCTTTTTTTAAAATTAATTATTTAAAATCTTTAGAGGTTGTATTTTCTTTTTCTTTGTATTAGGTGTAATTTGCTGTAATAACTCTGCAATAGACACTTTTGACATTTCTGAAGGTGGATACATTTTGGTGATAATCATAAGTATTGTTTGCATAGTTTAATTTCATTCAGAAGTCCTAGGATTCATAATTTATATTTTCTCTATGATCAGTTTTGTTTTATTTTTTTAAATTTCCCTCTCTGCTCAGTGTGATACAGTGTTCAAAATCTATATCTAAACTTTGTTCCCGTTAAATTTTGTCAAATATTCTGGAGTATGTATGTCAGTAACCAATAGTAACCATGCTCAATGCTCAGATGAACATGAGCCAGTGTTGTGCCCAGGTGGCCAAGAAGGTTAATGGCATCCTGGCTTGTATCAGAAACAGTGTGGCCAGCAGGAGTGGGGAGGTGATCATCCCTCTGTATTCAGCCCTGGTAAGGCCACACCTCAAGTATTGTGTTTGGCTTTGGGCCCCTCACTACAAGAAAGACATTGAGGCCCTGGAGTGTGTTCAGAGAAGGCCAATAAAGCTGTTGAGGGGTCTGGAGTACAAGTCTTATGAGCAGTGGCTTAGGGAGCTGGGATTATTTTGTCTGGAGAAGAGAAGGCTCAGGGGAGATCTTATCACGCTCTACAACTACCTGAAGGGAGGTTGTGGGGAGGTGGGGGTCAGCCTCTTCTCCCAGACCTAGAGGGAATGGCCTCAAGTTTAGCCTGGGCAAATTCAGGTTGGATGTTAGGAAAACATTCTCTGAAGGTCAGGTGCTGGAACAGGCTACCTAGGGAGGTGGTGGAGTCACCATTCCTGGAGGTGTTCAAGAAATGCTTAGATGTTGTACTGAGGGACATGGTTTAGTGGTAAATGTTGGTGATAGGTGGATGGTTGGACTGGATGATCTTGGAGTTCTTTTCCAATGTTGGTGACTCTATGATTCTATGATTCTATAGCATTAGAAGCATGAATCTTATCTAAAGCACTTTGGCATATGATAGTGCACTCACGACATGAGGAAGCCTGTAATAATTATCTTAAGGTTCTCCTTAGCTTTAAAGTTGAAGCTAACAGGCTGGATAGAGCACTCCCACACTTTGTCTTCACTGTTCCAAATTAAAAAGAACTTAATGGAGACTAGATTTATGCCAGTCAGTGTCTTTATGTCATGCTATTAATTAACAATATAATTAGTCTATTCTATTTAGAATACAGTCTTCTGGAGCACTGAAACACTCCAGTGGGTTAACAATTAATTTACTCAGGTCAATTAGGTCTTAAATGACACCAAACAAACCAGATCTAGTCAGGTGCCATGATTTTATGATTTTTGTTATCAGTATTCCACACCATATCATCATGTAGTGCACTGAGAGTTAAAGAGTTAGTGCTCCAGTTCCATGGATCGTTGATAGTTCCGGGTTTATCTGTCTCAGAAGAGAAGAACTACATACCCCAGAAGACTTTGCATTTCTGTTTTCCACTCAGAGGGGAAGATAGAACTGTTCGCACATCATGAGACACTCACTCTTTTCCCTTTCTGCTCATCTCAGCAGCACGTGTGCTCCCTACCTGTCTCACCTTCAGCATTAGAGTAAGGTCTTCAGTTTTTGGGCACTCTCTCTCTCATTTTATTTGTTTTATTAGCTTCAATTCCAATTATATTGTTTTGTGTTATTTTGCATTCTGATATCTTTTTCAGTAAATTAGCTTTTCTCCTCAGATAGTTCCCGCTTTGTGTTTTTAGGCCCATCTCCCTGTCCTTTCCCCTTTTCTCCTTTCCCCTTTCCTGGAGTGTGGATCTGTGGGTCCCCCAGCCCTGTTAGTCATGGAACCGGGCCTAACCAGCCCATAAACCATTGACGTCAAGTTTCAGCCACTGACATTTTTGTATATCTGATCGAGGAAAAAAAATATATATTAATTATCACAGAACTGTAGAATTGCTCAGGTTGGAAAAGACCTTCAAGATCATCAAGTCCAATTGCAACCTAAGCATACTACCCTAACTCTAATAACCCACTGCTAAATCATGTCCCTGAATGCCACATACAAATGGATTATAAACACATTCAGGGATGGTGACTCAACCATCTCCCTGGAGAGTCTTATTCCAGTGCTTAACAACCCTTTCTGTAAAGAAGTTTTCCCCTATATCCCACCTGGTGCAACTTGAGGCCATTTCCCCTTGTCCTGTCACCTGTCACCATTGAGAAGAGACCAATCCTGCACTCACTGCAATCACCTTTCAGGTATTTGAAGAGAGCAATAATGTCTCCCCTCAGCCTCCTCTTCCCCAGACACATATATAATAATTTGTTCTTGAAGAACAAGGTGAAAGTATCTGCAATAGTCCCTTCTAATGTTGATGTCATTTTATTAAACATCACAAAGTCTCATAAAAATATATGTCTTTTGGTTCATGGTTTAGCAGTCTTCCAATCAGATGAGATGAATACATAAAATCACCATTCTTTTAAATTTATATAGATATGCACTTATTTATGTAACTCTATAAAAATATATAATTTGACTGTAGAAATAAAGTCTATATTTGATACTTGTTTATATACAAGTAATCTACTACCTCAACGTCATTAACTGTAGTAGAAAAAAAAAAGGTTAAATTATCACACACAAATGATACAACAACTCAAATAAACAGATGAAACTTATTACAAATCTACAAATTACTGAAAGAGTTCTCTGTAGGTGTCATAACAGTTCTCAGTTTTTCTGTCTCTGTTTTATCAAAATACCGTATTTTGTTCATTCTTGACATGGATAAAGGAATCTTTTAGTGGACTGGAAATATCACCTCATGAAAGCATTACAATTCTGTGTATATTAACTTCTTTATCATCTCTAGAATCTAAAAAAAATAATATCTTTTTCTTCTCTCACTCTCATTTACTGCCTTAAGTATCAAATACATAATGATACTTACCAACTTCTGTTTTCTTCTGAGCCATGAAAGCTGCTGTGGACAGAAAAATAGAATTCAGAATATTTTTTTTATTATTGAATTATTTTATTATTGTAGTATAAAATATTAAAGTATATCATTAAAAATTTCCACGGTCCTCAATATGTTTAAAAAAGATTTGCTTCAATTCATGAAATAGCTTGTAATCTATCAAGAAAAGTATTCTTTTTTTCTTTAATGTAATGTAAGGAATTAACCAAATCTGTCAGTGGTACAGTAAATATAACTTAACACCTCTCCATATAAAATTCCATAAAGACAAAGCATAGGTAATTGCTACAATTTTATTTTAATTTAGTTTTCAGCATATTCAATGAATAGCCATACCCATTTGAGTAATGAGATTAAAATAATCTTTGCACATATTTCTGAATTCTACACCATTCTTTTGTCAGTATTTAGGTTCATCTTGTATTTCAAATATTAAAAAAAAATGCATAATAAATATAATTCACATATTTCCAAAGGAACACTACGTTCTATTACTTCAAAATCAAAAACATAGAACAGGATGTAATTAAATGTGAATCCACATAGAGAAGGATATGCCTACAAGATAGGAAGTGGGGAAATTTTCTCCCTATTTTCTGTGAAGCAGAGTCACTGAGTGCTTCTCTCAAAGGCCTGTACACTAACACATGCAGCAGAGGGAACAAGCAGAAGGAATTAGAAGCCTATGTAACTACATAGTAAATACTTGCAACTAAAGGGTTACAAGCTCACAGAAATCAATGCAATGTCTGGATACAGACTCTTTAGCAAGGATAGGCTGAGACAGCAAGGAGCAAAATCAACATTAATGTGAGAGACCTGTGAGAATGCTTGGAGCTCTGCTTGGGAATAGCCAATGAGCCAGCTGAAGGGCTTGCTTGGAACAATGCAAAGAGAGATGGTTCTGGAGAGAAGGAGGCTCCAAGAAGGCTGATCTGTTTTCAGGAATAGCCTCCTCCAAATTTGAGAAAGTCTGAATCAGTGGAGTCTGGATTAGCCTCACTAAAGGAGGATCTGGGAACTTTCAAACAAATTAGATGTACACAAGTCTTTACAGCTTAACAAGATTCACCCACTAGTACAGCGAAAGCTGAGTGATGTCATTGTCAGGCCAGTCTTGATTATTTTTTTTCATCTGGAAGAGGTTCCTAAGGATTGGAGGAAAACAAATGTCACTCACATCTTCAAGAAGGACAGAAAGGAAGACCTGGATAACTAAAGCCAAATCAGTCTCAACTCTGTACCTGGGAAGGTGACGATGCAAATAATCCTGAAAGTCATTTCCAAAATTGTAAAAGGAAAGAATATGATTGAGAGCAGTCAGCATGAGTTTTAGAAGGAAAATAGTGTCTGATTTTGTGATTTTGTGATATATTCTGAAAATAACCTTTTCATAAGTTAAAATGAGAGATGTCAAGAGTTTTAATTTTTAATCCCACAGGACACTCATAGAAACTTATGTCACTGATTAAGAAAGCAACTGAAGTAGTATAAGGGGAGGCTGGAGAGGGCAGAGGAACAAGTAAAGGGAATAGAGGAAGAAGAGTTAGGAGAACCTCAATAACCAGTTAGCAGATATCTCTGAACAGATAACAAGAATAAAAATAAGTCCCAGATTTCTCTTCTGTGGAAGAATGTCACAATACAAGCTTTAATCAATGTCATTCTGAAGGACAGCAACTCACAGAGTCCCTAGAAAATAAGTTTCCAAATATGATCAAACTGTACTTTCCTTGTCTACTCAAACTCATTCAAATGACTATTCATTTTTTTTCAGGTCATATCACTATTTACATAATTGGCTGAAGCTAGTATATAGTAATCAGAAATATTTTGATACCTTGTATTTGCTTTCTTTATGACTCATGCTTCATACCTTTATCACAGATTCAGCTGCACACTCTAACTGTTGAGTTTGATGCACTTTACTGATTAAATTGAATATTTTAGTAAAAAAAAGTACATATGCACTGATTGTTCTGGGCACTTACATTTTTTTTTAATGGAGTGAAAAACTAAGTAGTGTTATTTTCATGGTTTTTCTATTATGCATGCTCTGTCAGTCTCCCTGATGTAAATGTGGTTAAAGTTTGTTCAAAATATTCACAGATCTTTTTCATTTCATAGAATCACAGAATGGTTGAGGTTGGAAGGGACCTCTGGAGATCATCTAATTCAACCTCCATGCTCAAGTAGGTTCCCATAGGACACATTACCCAGGATTGTGTCCAGACTGCTTTTGAATACTACTAAGGAGATAGACTCCTCAGCCTTTCTGGACAACCTGTTCCATTGCTCAACCAGCCTCACAGCAAAGTTTGTTTCCTTGTGTTCATTGAAACTTCTTGTGTTTCTGTTTGTGCACATCTTCCCTTGTCATAATCCCAGACACCACTTGGGAAGAATCTGGCCCCATCATCTGGATACTGTCCCTTCAGATACTATGCACATTGATAAAAATCTCCCCTGAGCCTTCTCTTCTTCAAGCTGAAGAGGCCCATCTTCCTCTGCCTTTCTTCTAAAGAGAGACGCTCCAGCCCCTAAACCATTTTAGCAGCCTTTTCCTGGACTCACTCCAGGACCTCCACATCTTTCTTGTACTGTGGATCCCAAAACTGAACACAGTACTCCAGGTGAGTCCTCCCTTGACCAGTCAATGTCCTTCCCAATGAAGCCCAGGATAGCACTGACAAGGGCACACTGTTGGCTCATGCTCACCTTAATGTCTACCAGGACCCCCAAATATTTCTCTGCAGAGCTACTTTCCAGGACATCAGCCCCCAGTCTATACTGGTGCATGGAGTTTTTCCTTCCCAGTTGCAGGACACTGTACTTGCTTTGTTGAATTTCAAGATGTTGCTCTCTGCTCATCTCCTCAGCCTGTTGAGGTCCTTCTGAAAGGTAGAACAGCATTCTGGGGTATCATCCACTACTCCCAGTTTTATATCATTAGCAAACTTGAGGAGAAACTCTCTTCATCCAAATAATTGACGAATTCCTTAAACAGTACTGAACTCAGTATTGTACTCCTAGGGACACAGCTATCTATAGGCCTCCAATTAGATTCTGTGCCACTAATAAACCTCTGAAATCTGCCATTCAGACAGTTCTCAAACCACATCATGGTACTCTTAATCAGCCTACACTTCATGAGATTGTCTGTAAATGAAATACAATGTATTTGATTTAAGTATCCAAAATTTAGGGTACTCTTTAGGAAAATGCAAAAATAAGTAGTTCCCTTGAAAATAAACATGTAAGTTCCCTGATATGATCAAATTGATGTGATGGGTTAGAGAAAGCATCTAACTAGACACAGGATCTATACTGTCAAAAACAGGAAGATTTCTACATTCTTGGGTGCACAGTTTGATCTGCTGCTGAGAAACTCAGAAAAAAAAAAGTCAGTTCTTTGTTCATTGAAAAGACTTGATCAGATGGAAGCTCACATTTTCTCTTGAATGGGTATGAAACTTAGCACTGACTTCATTAGGAAAAGGTTTTGGTAGTTTTGACTGATTAAGTATTGATGTTAATAAATAAACAAACAAACAAATAAAGCCAATTGCAACAACAGCAACAACAAAACACAAGCAATTCATTAAAAATCATAATCTCTACACCTCTGGGTAGACTAAGGATGATACTAAAGATATGATAAGATTTTATTTTTTGTTGTTGTGTAAAGTAAGCATTACATTCCTGTCATGGTTTTATGATTTTAGTTATCAGTATTCCAAATCATAACATCATGTAATGCACTGGGACTTAAAGAGTTAATGTTCCAATTCTGTGGACTGTAGAATTTCTGGGTACCCGGTTCTCAGAAAAGAAGAAGAACTACATGTCCCAGAGGACTTTGCATTCCCGTTTTCTGCCAGAGGGAAAGATAGAACTGCATGCAAGTCCCAAGACTGCCCCTTCTTTTTGCTGCTCGTCTGCAGTGGGAGCTCCCATCCTGTCTCGTCTTCAGTATTAGAGTAAGGTCTTCGGTTTTTGGACATTCTCTCTCTCATTTTATTTGATTTATTAAATTCAGTTCCAATTGTATTGTATTACACTGTGTTATATTGCATTCTGACATCTTATTTTGTAAATTAGTTTTCCTCCTCAGATCATTGCCACTGTTTTGTTTTTAGGCCCATCTCCCTATCCTGTCCCTTTTCCCTCCTTCCCCTTTCCCGGGGCATGGGTTTGTGGGTCCCCTGCCCCATTAGTCATGGAACCGGGCCAAACTAGTTATTATAAATCTTTACTTTGATGTGGGTTGCTGGAATTTTTTTTCCTGATAACTTTGAATTAATTTCTATTTTCACTCCCCCTCTTTACCTTCTTCAGTGTGTCTGTGAACATATATATGCTTTTGAACTTGTATATTATTCATCTTTCATATGAGAGTAAGTTATTGAATATAAATTCTCAAACTGGTCTCACTTTCTTGCTCAGTTGTGTTTCTACTTACAGGACAATGGAATTGAATTTTTGGAAAGATGTTCTTGCATACTGGTTTGCATATACAGTGTGCTGAGCAGTCCTGGGCACAAAGAAGTCTAAGATGTAGGAGGTAAGAGTCTGAATCATTTATAATTGATGATTCTCCAGAACTAAAATAATCAGTTTCCTCAAAAAAAATGTTTTGTATTTGCTGAGCTATGTTAGCACTTTCACAAAACATTGGAGTATTCTTCCTGATTCACTGTCAGACTTAAAAGATACCATCTGAACATTGTTACAGGTATTAAAGGACTCAGATATGTAAAGCACTTAATCACATTTCTTAATCATTATTCTATATTTTGATACTCTATATTGATTCACAGTGCAGGCAAAACAAGTTGTAATTTTACTTCAGTACTTTTGTTGAGCCTGACCAGATTTCCAGGAACATTCATATGAAGATGACTTCTGCCAGTCTTTTCTCAGTTCTGAGCAAGTATTGTCCTGGTTTTGACTGGGATACAGTTAATCTTCTTCACAGTAGCTGGTATAGTACCATGTTTTGGATTTAGGAGGAAAATAACTGTGGGAATACAAGAAAGACCATTCAGAGCAGAAGCTGTGGAGCAAGATAAACAACATGAGAAAGCAGGGCTGAGAACTAGGGACACCTCCAGAAGAAGAAAAATGAAGTCAAGTATGGTGCATGATGGCCGCGTGATAATGACCCTGATTGGAGGAAGAGCACATGGCTAGGAATGACTCATGACTTTGATTGGATAAGTGCCTGCATGCACAGTTAAGGAGTGTGTTTGTGGAATGTTTTGTTGACATGACCTTTGGGTGCATGGGAAAGTTAAAAGAGAAACCTCGTGAATGTATATGAGGGTTGTTAGAACCCATAATAAATGATTTGGGTCATTCACATCTGAGTCTGTGCCTCAGTTGCTGCAAATAAAGTTGATAACAAAACAATGCTTTAGTTGACGCTGAGCAGTGCTTTCACGTATTCAGGATTTTTCTGCATATTTTGCTACCCTGTTAGTGGTAGGGTTGGAGGTGCACAAGAAGCTGGAAGGGAACAGAGTCAGGATGGCTGACCCGAACTGACCAAATAAATATTCTATGCCATGTGATATTGTGTTCAACTATAAAACTGGGAGAGCTGGCTCAGCGGGGCTCCCATTACTCAGGGGCTGGCTGAGCATAAATAGTCTGAATTGTGCATCACCTCCTTCGTGCATTTATTTTTAAAAATTGTTTCTTTCCCTCTCTTGTCTTTCCTATTAAACTGCCTTTATCTCAATCCGTGAGTTCTACTTTTTTTCTTTATTTTCTCCCCCATCCCACTGTGAGGGTGAGTGAGTGGTGTGTGTGTGTGGTGTTGAGCTGCCTGCTGGGTTAAACTATAGCAAAGACATGAATGTCAGTAGGTACAATTTTTTCCTCGTGGAGGATTTCAATTACACATCTTTGCTTTATATGCACAACCATGCCAGATACCATTTTAGAAGACTGACCCTCTGCTGCCATCTGTCACATGGCGCCGAAATGCCATTTCTACCAATGTAACACTGGCTGTAACATTCAACCTTGTCAATGGTTTATGGGCTGACTCAGCCCGGTTCCATGACTAATGGGGCAGGGGATCCATGGACCCATGCCCCAGGACAGGGGAAGGGGGAAAAGGGAGTGTGTAGGGAGATGGGCCTAAAGACAAAACAGCGGCAACAATCTGAGGAGGAAAACTAATTTACAAGATAAGATATTGGAATAGAAAACAACATAATATAATATAATGTAATTGGAATTGAGGGTAATAAATCAAATAAAATGAGAGAGAGGATGTCCAAAACCAAAGATCTTTCTCTAATACTGAAGATGAGACAGGTAGGGAGCTCCCACTGCAGATGAGCAGCAAAAAGAAGGGGCAGTCTTGGGACTTGCGTGCAGTTTTATCTTTCTCGCTGGGGGGGAAATGGGAACTCAAAGTCCTCTGGGACATGTAGTTCTCTTCTGAAAGCCAGGTACCTGGAAATTCGGCAGTCCACGAAACTGAAGCATTAACTCTTTAAGTCCCAGTGCACTACATGATGTTATGATGTGGAAAACCAATAATAAAAAAATCATAAAACCATGACAAACCTCTACTGCCATACTAGCAACATTCGCCTCTGAAGATGTGGGCCAACACAATAATATATGAGCATTACTTTTGTAGAATCCTTCATGTGTGTGAATATATGTATATATATTTATAGTGCATGATTTGTGATCTGAGTCTTTAGTGAGATCAACAGAATGACTCCCAACATCTGCAGCATCCAGTTACATTTGACAGTCTTGACAAAAAACAGCACTCACTTCAATATCATTATTCTATGATTATGAAAACACTTGGAATACACAGACAATATGTATTACTACGTATCTATATCTGTTTCATCACTTCCCCTTCTACAGAGATCTCATGTATCTGGTGTAGAACAAAATATTGTAGAACAAGGATTCTGATGAAGTAGATCAATTACTTTCATAGCACATATCAAGAAGCAAACTTTCTAATCATTGTCTTTGGGATGGATGTGCATAATTAGAAGACGAATGCATTTAGAATGCATAAAAATCATACAGCAAGTGCATAGATCAGAGACACACTTTCATTCAGAAAGTTTCAAACAAGACAGACCTACAAGGGAGAAAATATTAACAATGATGTATTTAAAATCTCAGCAACTACATTTTGTAAAAAAAAAACTGCTGGAATATTAAAATTTGCTGTACTATCACCACATCATGAAAAAGTTATTTTTTTTTTCCATGAAGATGAATTGGCAAAGACTATTTTTTCGATTGCTATAAATTTATTATAAAGATGAAAGCAGTGGAAAAACAATAAGAAGAGTCTTCCCTAATAAATCATAAATAAAAACATATTCTGATAAGCAGGCATTTAGCTAGCTAGATTGACAGTCAGAAATTAGATGCACCTTGATTAGGTATACATATATAACTGACTAATTGGTAATCGCCCTAATCTCACCATAATAAGAGAAATGGTACCCAAGTAATTCCTATAGTGTTTGATCACATTATCTAGTTTTCAAACTCAACATTATATCCCAAGATTCTGGCCCCCTTATCTTTTCAAGCTGAAGGTCCTAGCTGGGATGCACTTCTGTTTTCTACCAGTAGAAACAAAGACGTAGTGTGAGGACAAAGTAGTTAGGGAAGACAATGAGGAGGGACAGATAAAATTTTTGAGAGATTCATAGTGGAACTGGAGTTTGGAGGTATTAACGTTCATGGCTAGATTTGAAAGCCTCAGAGATAGATACCACAGAATCTTACTTTATGCATGAAGTTGCTGATTTTTAACTAATAAGACTTACAGCTGTGTCTTGAGTATACTGTGTAGGTAATGTGATGGTAAATCAGTGAGATACAGGTAGTGTACAGAACATCAGGAGCCTCTGCATTACTTTCATTAAGTAGGTACTGTTTTTCTCAATTTATCCATATTTATTGTTGTTGTTGTTGCTCATGGCTGATAAAATAACTCCATGCCCCCCCCCCCCCCAAAAAAAAAAAAAAAGACAAAATAAGAGATTGGTGTTATCTAGATGAGTGCCGGTACAAAAACTGGAGATGTTTTAACAGTTCAATGACAGATGAATGACTGTACATCAAGTTTTAATGAATACCTCATTCAGGAAGCGTATGAAAATAGCTTGTGTAGAATTTAGAACAAAGAATTGTCTCCATAGGATATTAGTAATAAAATATCTGCTGTTCAGGAGGGGCAGAAATGACGTCTCGTACTCATCAGAACACAATACTGTCAACACTGACATGAAATTTTCTGTTTCACATTTCCATTACTATAAAACTTTACATTCCAGTTGAGTAATAAAATGATACTTGTTTGGAAAATCTGTCCTATATCTCATCATAAATCTGTTGCTTGTGTAGATCTCAATGTAACAGAATATGTAATAAAAGTTTTAAGTACTTTTGGAATTGTTGTGTTAACCCCAGTGACAAAAACACTGATAACAGATGAAAGCCTATTCTCTGAGCAATAGAGATGGATCTATTTCTACTGCTCTAAGAGAGAACAAGGCTCTCATCAACTTGAGACAGAATTTTAAAATATTCAGTGTGATTTAACTATTTAGCTAACTAATACTTACAACAATAGAGCAAAAACTGTGGAACAAACCATCTGTTTATGGAAGTGCGAATATCTGGAAAAAAAATTAATATGTGCTAATATTTTCACTTTAATATTGTTTTTTATTTATAATGATGTTACTCACATGTAAAATGCAATTATGTAATTATTAAGTGGAGGGGAAGAAGACCAGTGTAGATGAACAGGGAGCTTTTCCTGAGGCTCCAGGAGGAAAATAGAACCTTCCTCCCATGAAAGAAGAGACAGGCATCTCGGGGAGAGTACAGAGAAGTTGTTAGGATGTGCAGGGAGAAAATTAGAAAGGCAAAAGCCCAGTTTGAACTCAACTTGTATTCTGGGGTAAAAGAGAACAAAAAGGTTTTTTACAAATATATTAACAGTAAGAGGCGGGCTAAGGAGAATCTCCATCCTTTACTGGATGAGGCAGGGAACGTGACCTGTGAAGGAAAAGTCTGAGGTTCTCAATGCCTTCTTTACGACTCTCTTCAGAAGTCAGACCGGTTATCCTCAGAGTACTCTACCCCCTGACCTGGAAGTCTTGGATGGGGAGCACAGTAAATCCCTCATGAGTCAGGTGTAAACTGTTAGAGACCTACTACTCCAACTGGACTGCTACAAATCCATGGGGTCAGATGGGATCCACCCAAGAGTGCTGTGGGAGGTGGCATAGATGATAGTCAAGCCACTTTCCATCATCTATCAGCATTCCTGTTCAAATGGAGAGGTCCCAGAGGACTGGAGGCTTGCTAATATGACTCTCATCCACAAGAAGGATCATAAAGAGGATCTGGGGAACTACAGACCTGTCAGCTTGACCTTGATGCCAGGAAAGGTTATGGAGCAGATCACCTTGAGATAGATCACACAGCATGTGCAGGGCAACCAGGGAATCAAGCCTAGCCAGCATGGGTTCATGAAGGGCAGGTCCTGCTTGACCAACCTGATCTCCTTCTACAATCAAGTGACCCACCTGGTGGATGAAGGAAAGGCTGTTGTTGTAGTCAACCTGTACTTCAGCAAAGCCTTTGACACTGTCCCCCACAATATTCTCCAGAAGAAGCTGGCAGCCCGTGGCTTGGACAGATACACTCTTTGCTGGGTAAGGAGCTGGCTGGATGGCCGGGCCCAGAGAATAGTTGTAAATGGAGTCACATCCAGCTGGCGACTTGTTGTGAGTAGTGTTCCCCAGGTGTCAGTGTTGGGGTCTGTCAAAAAGAAGGGGCAGTCTTGGGACTTGTGTGCAGTCTTATCTTTCTCTCTGAGTGGAAAACGGGAACGCAAAGTCCTCTGGGGTATGTAGTTCTCTTCAGAGAGCCAGGTACCCAGAAAGTCGGCAGTCCATGGAACTGAAGCATTAACTCTTTAAGTGCCAGTGCACTACGTGATGTTATGATATGTAATACCAGTAACAAAAATGATAAAACCATGACAGCTGTTCAATACCTTCATTGACAACCTGGATGAGGGCATTGAGTGCACCCTCAGTAAGTTTGCGAATGTTGGCATCAAATTGGCAGGAAGTGTCAATCTGCCTGGGGGTGTGGAGGCCCTACAGAGGGATCTAGACAGACTGGATAGCCGGGCTGTGGCCAGTGGGGTGAAGTTCAATGGGACAAAGTGCCAGGGGCAGCACTTTGGCTACAACAACCCCAGGAAACGCTACAGGCTTGGGGCCAAATGGCTGGAAGACTGTGTGGAAGAAACGAACCTGGGAGTATTGGTTGACACTTGGCTGAACATGAGCCAGCAGTGTGCCCAGGTGTCCAAGAATGCCAATGGCATCCCGGCTTGTATCAGAAATAGTGCGGCCAGTAGGAGTAGGGAAGTGATCATCCCTCTGTACTCAGCTCTTATGAGGCCTCAACTCAAGTACTTTGTTTAGTTTTGGGTCCCTTGCTACAAGAAAGACATTGAGGCCCTGGTGCATGTTCAGAGAAGGGCAACAAAGCTAAGGGGTCTGGAGCATAAGTCTTATGAGGAGCGACTGTGGGAACTGGGATTGTTCAGACTGGAGAAGAGGAGGCTCAGGGATGATCTTATTGCTTTCTACAACTACCTGAAAGTCGGTTTTGTTGAGCTGGAGATCAGCCTCTTCTCGCATGTAACTAGCAATAAGACTAGAGGGAATGGCCTCAAGTTGCACCAGGGGTGATTCAGGATTAACGTTAGGACAAAATCCTCCAAAAGAGTTGTCAGGCTCTGGAATGGGTTTCCCAGGGAGGTGGTGGAGTCACCATTCCTGGAGATGTTCAAGAAATGTTTGGATATTGTACTGAGGGACATGGTTTAGTGGGAAATATTGGTGATAGGTGGACGTTTGTACTTGTTCTTGTAGCTCTTTTCCAACCTTGGTGATTCTAAGCTATTAAATATGTAACAATACAAAAATAACAGCTTAAGGACAGGAAGTTAGATCTAATATTTCAGCAAAGTGCAGTTTAATTTTGAAACAACTGAAGTGAAGTAACTGTTTACCAAAGATATAAAGGTTAGAGTTGTACTTTAAGAGTGTTATACAGTTTGACATTGAATGTACAGGAGCAAAGTTTTATATCTCTTTCTGATTCATCTTTCTCTACTGTGTCAATGGAAAAGAAACACTAGATAATTTGACACTGCTAAGCTCAATTTACAAAGAAGACCAAGAAAAGAATAGGCTGGCACATAAAAACTTGCATTCGTACACATGCATATACACACATTGTACAGTTAACAGAGAGATTCCTGAATCACCAAATCAGCAAGTCAATACAAATACAGCCCAGCCTGTGTCAAAAGGACATTTGCTCCCAATCGTTTCTGTGTAAGTCTTTGGACAGGGCTTGCCAACAACAACTTTGGTGTTGGTACCTATTTTTCCATAGACAGTACTAGAGTTTGTCACACTCAGTTCTTTTTTGCAAAGCCAGGTCAGCAACAGCTTATTGCACTGTTACTCAACTTATGATCAAGATAAGTTTGTGATGCTTTTCTGACATATCAGTGTTGATCAGTAATGCAAAGGAAGTATTTCTACATACCAAATCCTCTGTGCTACCTACATGCCTCTAGACGCTGTATTTCAATCCTCCAATAAGAAATAGGAGTGCACAGATCAGAGGCATTTTGTTCAGAATGTTGTCTACATCCACACTTTCTGTAAAATCTGTGAGAAGTGTACACAGTATACAGACTAACTACTATGGAATTACCTGTGTCCAAGGTTTTACATTCCCTTTCCAATCCCAGTTAGTGAGAGTATTTGCAAACTGTCCAGTGGAAATGTACTATGGCTCATAAAAAATCTTGAACCAATTTTGAGAAAATGTGAATTGACACCTAGGGTTTTTATGTGAGGAACTATTTCAACAATTATATAAATGATCAGTACCAGCGATGGTCTCAGTGTAAACATTCTCTACAACTTTAAATTGATTAGCACAGAGGTAGACTGTATATGTACATACACGAAGAATTAGAAAGTTATGTAAGTGACAGAGATCAGGTAGAATGAGGTGTGGCAGTCAACATAAATGGTCTCTGGACATTTTCACTAAAGACACTCCAAGTGGTAGATTCTTCCAAGCTTCCTCAGAGACTTGATCTAGAGTGAAGAGCAGAGAGCTGGGTAACTGTTCAAGTCTGGATGCTTCATAGAATGTTCAGTCTGTCATCAAGAATTTACAGACAGACATGAATTTAAATCAGTTTTAAGCTATGCAATCTCATAGTGTATTAAAGCAATGCTAAACAGTTGCCTAACATTTTTGAAGAGAGTTTGTTGTTGTTGTTGAGTGTGAAGCAGCGCTGAGCTTATCTCTTTCCAGCAGACTGAGACAGGCATGTGAAGGGAAGATAGAAAGTGTCTTGCTCTTGTAAAGACCATACTCTGTGCATTGATCCCAATGCCATTGCTGTAGACTGCAGCGTTCCTTTCCACCAGCTACTGAAGAAATTACTCAGATAACATACAATGCCTGGATTATTTTTTATAGCTGAGAATACTCTATATGTCAATTTACAGCTATATTCTACAGAGATTAGAAGCAAACTGAGAATGCTCATCTACACTGAGGATGTACTGTTCATCAGTTAAAAGTCTGTGTTATACAAGTTACATGCTACAGTTATGCTGTGAATACAAATGTCAGTCTTGAATGAAAGGTGGAAGAGAATCTGTGTGCTAAAGGCCACAATTAAACAATTTTTAAGGGAAAAAAAAAGAATCACAGAGCAACAACAGAGAAGCCTGTACTAAAAATTCCAAGGCTTTTATTCTCTAAGTTTCTTTAGAATTTTGCTAGGATATATGATATGCTATTTATGTTTTCTACATTGCATTTAATTTAATAGGAAACAGTGTAACAGACTTTACTGGAAGATCTTAAAGATCCATTAAAAAAAAAAAAAAAAAGACAGAAATCTGGTTTATCCTTCAACAAGGAGTTAAAGTACAAGGTGAAAAACAAAACAAAACAAAACAAAACAAAACAAAAAGTTATTGTTTTGTATAATATTGCCTCAGCATCTTTCTTTCCTCTTCTGTACCCTGCACCTGTTTCTCCTGTGTATTCATAAATCCGCTGCTCCAGCAAGGTATTGTTTATCCTTTAAAAATCTGTTGAGATTACTGGTTTAGTAAGCTAATGAAATTAGAAAGAAATATTTTAAAAGTATTTTGATTCATTTGGTACCATATTTCAGCTTGCTTTTCATGTAGGTACAAAGAGTGGGATAAAAATGCGCATGTGTTTTTTTTTTCCTAGTAACACTCATTTGGGAACTAACCATAGTTGAAGCCTTTTTTGAGAAATGTTCAGTCTCCAAAGAATCAATAGGGTCATGGAGAAACCCTTGAGACATAAAGCTTCCTAGGGAATTGAAGGGAGAGCAGAGTGAGTCTATAATCTGAGCAGTGCAGTGGCTAAAAGACAACAGAGTGCTTGATCAGCCTTTCATGCTGGGACAAGCTGCAGGAGCAGGTGTTTCAGGGTCTCAGAACTGAAAAAGCCAGATTTCTTAAAACCTCATTTGCTGAATCTGCTTTTTCTATCATAAGATTAATTACTTCAAATAAACCAAGAAAAACACAGCGTATGCTACACTATAAACCATGCTGCAGCTTATTTGAAATTTAATAATACAGATTGAAAAAACTAAACAGAATTTTCATTATTGTAATTTATTTATATATTTCCATTGTCAGTAAAATTAGGAAGCAGAAGCTATCTTTGCTACCTTGAAAATCAGAGTGAAAGCACTTCTTTCTGACTCTCACCCCATGAGATACAGTACAAAGTACAGATCAATGCATAGCAGGGTTCAAAGTGCATATATCCCAACTTTTACAAGACCCTTTACCTTCATCTGTCCTTTTTACTGTAAAAAAACTTGGTATATGCTATTCAGCTATTCAGCTATTTGTTATCAAAATTTCTGGATTTGTCCTCTTCTTTACATATATTTTCTTAACTATAAAGCAACTAAAGACAGCTAGAGAAACCTAGGTAGAGACTCTGTTCGAGATTGACCTGTCTGCAATCAAGTGGATACATATAAGTCACATGGATTTGGGGGATATGCCACGTTGTAGTCTGTTCTTAGATACACAATCCAGAAAAATGTCTATGGACTGATTATGGTGAAAAGTACTAGGTTCATGCTTCTGCTTCACTGCAATGAACTATGATCTCCAAGATATCTGTATGGTGCTGGCAGGTACGACACAAGATGAAGGAAGGACTTGCATTCTTTTGGAATGGAAAATGTATACAAAGCAGCACCTGAGAACATCTCAAACAGCAACAGATGCCAGTGTTTACACAGATGAGTCAAGACCCCACTGAGTATAATGGCAAATGAGAAAAAAAATTCTCACACAGGTATCAGTACATGAGAATTCTACCTTCCAGTTTCTGGATCTTAAGCTTATTTGGTTATGCGATAAAACCTCATCTGCAAAACTGCAAAACAGATCAGAGAGACAATTGCAGAAGGCAAGCTCGAATAGTAGCATTCCCGGCTGCTCCCATGCCCACCATAAAGAGAACAATGAGCCTTTATAAGCTCCACAGGGTCACAGAAACACAGAGGCACAATAGCAGATTAATCCAAATTAAAAACAAGTGAAAGAGACATTACCAAAGGAGAAACCAGGGAAATTAATGGATTTAGGTGATTTTGGGAGGAACAGTATGGAACAAGAAAGAAGTAAGGAGATAAAAAGGGCTGGTTGTGGGTAAATAATTTTCCGGTTGTTAAGTTTGTCTGGACCTGTTCTGTGCCTAATCAGCACAGTCTATTCTACCTTCTTACTCAGTTCCTAACTCTTTTCCTGGATGAGATGCTCCCTATTTAGTGCATGTGTTCTTGTATGTGTGAGCACAAGCCAATGAAATGTAGGTTGGAGGGTCTGCATGTCTGTGCTGCCAGCAGCTGAAATGAGTATGGATCTGGGTGTCAGCCACTGGGCTCGAACTGTGGGCTGGAGGGCCCACATGCCTGGGTGCCAGGAACTGGAGAGGCCAGAGTGAAGATAAGTGCTAGCCACTGGTATGAGATCAGAGCCCATGTGTCTGTGACGCCAACATCAGGACGGTGTGTGGGAGTGTGTGGGAATGTTAGTGAGTGCATGAATGAGGAAAGATCAAAGCAAATTAGCCTGTAAGTGTTCCTAGAAGCTCAGAACTATGGGTGGTTGGATACTGTGGACCAGAAGAGTCCCAGAGAGTCAAAGAGTTCTTTCCAGCTGCATGAGTGTGTCAATGTGAACAGGCAATACTCTGTACCAGCAACTTCAGTGGAGCTGTGGCCTCAGGAGGCTTATATGTCCAATTGCCAACACATGGGAACACACGGATCCAAGGACAGCAACTGAGCAGAGTAAGTAAGAGTGTAAGCTCAGCTGCTCCAGGGATCCACACAGTGCATATGTGTATATATACATGTGTGATGATTTAATGCTAGTAAGCAGTTAAGTACCATCACATCACTCTCACCACTCCTCTTACCACAGTGGGAAAAAACACGATGAAAAAAGTTCACAAGTTGAGATAACAGGGAGATCATCCATTTATTATCATCATTAGCAAACCAAGAGACTAATGTTACTTATTACCTATTGGGAAGAGACTAAAGCAGTGAGAACTAAAACCAAAATGAAAACACCTTCCCTCCTTTCCACTCTTTTCTGGTATAGGGAAACAGTAAATGAAGATAGTGATCCGTCCATAACACTTTGTCTCTTCTGCTTCTTCTTCCCCTGCTTCTGTGTGGAGTGTCTTCCACAGAATGCAGTCCATCCTCAACTGATCCATAGCATGAATTTCTTCAGGAACTGTTTCAATATGGGTATTATGGGACTCATCCTTCTAGAATGGACTGCTCCGCATGGGTTCCCCATGGGCAGATTCACCTCAGGCTCCTTTCCACAGGCTATAATTCTGGCCCAGGGCTGCTCCTGCATGGGCTCTCCATGGGCTGTACCTCCTTCAGGCCTCATCCACTGCTGCCCCATGGGCTCCTACATGGCTGTACAGGGAGGTCTGCTCTGCACAGTGCCCATGGGCTGCAAGAGGACAGTCTGCTCCTCCACTGGCCTCTCCTGGGTTGCAGGGAGTTTCTGCTCCCTGCCTGGCACATGTCCTGCCCTCCTTCTGCAGTGACCTGGGTGTGTGCAGGGCTGTTTCTCTCACACATTCTCAGTCCTCTCTCCTAGCTGCTGTTGCACAGCAATTTTTCCCTTTCATAAATCTGCTCTCCCAAAGGCACATCGAAGCACTGCCCATGGCTGAGCTCTGGCCAGTGGTGGATCCCTTTTGCAGCTGGCTGGAGCTGCTTCTGATTTGACATGAGGCAGCTTTTGGGATATTCTCACCTAGGCCAGCCCTGCAACCCTGCTCCACTACTAAAACCTGTCCACATAATCCCAATACAATACAATATTTTTAAGTATAAATATGTATTCTTAGTGATGGACCTTCATCTAGCTCAGCCAGAGAGGGAAACAAGATGGATGCATTAGTGTTGTCTGTGTTCATGTTGAATGCTCCATATAGCTGTCCGTGATCTTTATGACTGGCTGTGTATATGTGTGTATATATGTGGCATACATGTGTTGTCTGCTTGCCTATGCCTATTGTGTCTGTATCTTCAGTCTTGCTTCTTCTTTTGTACCTCAAGATCTGGAGATGCAATAGGTTCTCTTAGACAATCAGATCCCATGGGAGAATATATCTTCCTCTAATATTCATCATTTAACAAAGCTGATTCCTATCCTTGCCTTATTTCACAGGGCTTCTGGTGTCTAATTTACAGTTATGTTACCAAAACCACTGTCAGCATTATTAAAATGTTAATTTTTTTTTACAGTAGATGCTTTGCAAAATGTAAGCAGGTCTTTTAAAATAATTTTGATTGCTGTTTCTCAACATAAAACTGAATTGAAGCTTTTTCCCATATCATTTGTGTTTGATTCACATTATTTGTACAGATTATTTTTTTCACTACTAAATCTGCATTCTCTCAGTAGTTTTCCTCGGATAAGTGTAAGAAGTAAATAGAACTGGTCAGTCTTTACTTTCTTCTGCATATGAAAAGGTACCTGTAAATCTTCTTCCATGGAAACTAAATAAGGCAGAGAACTATGAAAATACCGCCTTCAGCTGAATCAGAAAAAGAGCTTACGGAGTAGTGTAACAACTTTCTAAAGGAATTAACAGGCACTCAGTTTCAGTGATCTGAGTCAGACAGTTCAATGACCTGAGAGCATATTAACAGCTGCTAGGTAGGCATCAGGACCTCTGTACAGAACAGATGCAGTTTTCTTTCCATCAGGTGCTCAAAGCAGACTGCATCCAACTAGCAGCCTCACAATGAAAGCTGTAACACATAGAGCACCACATCTTGAATGTGTATATGTGTTCTCATGGGCAACTTGTTCCCACATTTGTGCAGGCTGTGCGGAACTGGATGAGTATAGATAGAGCAAGAGCACTCCTGTCTCCCAGAGAAGTTTTATGAAAATAGAGGAATGCACACTCACAGGAAGGGTGAATGTGCTCGTAACCAACACGTTATGTAGAGAGTGTGTACATGCATGTGACTAAATGTGAGAGGTGGCTTAGAGTGTTTTGGTACTATTTATAATAAGGTATCTAGGAGTATATTGTAGTTTAAAGAAATTTTGTGTGCTATACTGTACTGTTGATACTAACTCCAAATGCATAGTGCACTGATTAGCAGTTGAGTGTCATTAGTACATCAATAAACTACTTCAGTGCCTGATTTGACTTAAACCATGTGCAACAGTTTGTCCCTGTGACACATTCTGGCAAGCTTGCCATGGATCAGCAAGACTCTTGGCCTAGTCAGAACAATGTGTCACAATTTGGCAGCAGCTGTTAAGAGGAGTTCACACTGGCAAATTTTTCATGAAGGAAGAACTCCAGATGATCCCAAAACAATGTCAGTAGACTGCAAACACTAAATCATTGCAATTTCAACACAGCAATCTCTTTTGTATCTGTCTGGAAAGCAGCCTTCCATAAAGCAACCCTACTACAAACACAGTTGGCACTCTAGTTCATGTCTAAAATGTTGATTTCTGTCTCTCACTGTCTTTTAAATCAGCAGGAAGTTACAAGATTCTCTCATTGTGCAGTTCAGAAAAATAAATAGAAGACCACTCTTAATGACAAAGAGATATTGCACACTTCTTTCCACTTTTTGAACATTTCCTGCTTGTCTTCCCATTACTCCCTTTCCTTCAACAATATTACTACCAGGTTTTGTATCTGTATGTGTCATTTTGATCTCATGCATGTACTTTGCTTCGTATCCTTGACAGCTAACCTGTTGTTAACTTTCAAGCAAGCAAAATGCTTCCCATAACACAGGCTTATAGAATTTTAGGCTTGTATTGGCAAAACTTGACAAAAATATCTAAACCTGGTTTGTATAAGTGTTACTATTATCTGCAGAAGAAATCCATATTTAAAATATTTGTTATCAGATTTGCTTACTAACAGCTGTTTCATAACCAGCCTCTTTTTCTTGCAGATAATACTGCTCTTGCTAAAGTACAGCTCTTATTGTACTAGAAAATCTGAGTGTACAGTATATTCTTTTAGACCATGTCTCAGCAGTGGTTTCCTGTAGGCACTAGCATGGAATGCTTTGTGTATTCAGGAGGAATAGGAGGCAAGTGGTTTATGATTGCTACCAACTTCTCCATTACAAAAATATTTGATTTTTTTTCTTGTCAGTTTCAGAGGTGCAGCAGAGAAGGCTATGACTGTAGTGACTAGTTCATTCACTAGGTGAAATTCACATACTTATAGCAAAATAATCTATGTTCAATGAAGACTCCTAAGAGAGTTGCATAGACACCCTCAAATTCTGAAAACAAATTGCTAGTCCTATTGTAAGTATTTAATTTATATGTAGGCCTACAGATACAGGTAAATTTTTACCTCTGAGACATACAAGACAATTCAAAATGCATTGCTGTATAAAGCTACAGTAAAACAATTAGAAATCTCCCACTCCAGCTATCTTTCAAGTTAACTGAGATACCTCTAGGCAGAAGAGAAAGTTCAGATGAGTTCAGGGAGACATGTTTGTGAAACACAATAATTGTTTTCTTTTGTTATGGCTCCAAGTTTGCTTTGAGGGCATTCCTTGATAAGACTCTGGCTTATCTTGGAGGCAAGTGGTGGGTGTCACAAGGCTGGCACCA
>JANHGO010004464.1:0-24929 GCA_024606505.1 Aquila spilogaster | reverse complement strand
ATGAAAATTAAAAACAATGAAAAGCTTGTTAGACAATGAGAAGACTCATCTGTAAAGCTATTTCTGACAGATTTTTTCCCTCTCTCTCTCTCCTCTCCGCTTGTATAAATATCAAATGCTTATCACAAAATCAATTGTTGCGCGACACACAATGCGGGTGTAGAAGTTGAGCTCAGGCAGTGGGGGAGCCGGGCGGGATGCGGGATGGCCAGCAGCAGGCCACGTGGAGATGCGGTGATGTGATGCTGTGCTGCGATGGCCAGACTGACCCCTGCCATCAGGGGATTTGCAGATGTTCCTAGCGAAAGCCATTGCGATATACCGGCTACCCAGAATAGCCATCTGTTTTGCTCGTATTTATGACCTGCCCTGGAAATCTGGAACGGGAAGCTGAGAGCGATGTCATATGGGATTATGCCCTCCGGCTGCTTTACCTCTGGCGATAAGGTCAGCAGGGAGAGTGAGATTTTGATGAGCAGGGCTTGCCTTCACTGTGGATGCCACTCCGTCATTCGTGAATAATGCAGCTGTCCCCTCCTCCGTTTACATCATGGTTTCAATTTGTAACAGCAGCAGGGCCTCCGATCTCCTTTCCAGTTCTCTCGCCTTGTCTCGTTCAGCCGAATCACGCCGTAACCTGACGCTCTGACTGGCGAAGCCTGTAGTAGAGTGGCCACCTGGCCCTGCTCTCCCTCGGCTTCTGACCCCATGCCTGAGTTTCCTTCCCATAGCTCCACTTCGTCTTGGTGCTCTATTGGACGGTGCTGACATGGGCAGATAGACTTTTCCTAACTTTTAAAAACTGGTGTTGGAGTTGAATTCAATTCCCAGCAGAAAAGAATCAGCAAAGCTCTCTCATGTGCTTACAAGGCAGCTTTCCTTAGAAATCCTGTAGAGTGCTTTTCCGTGTTGTATGCAGCAGATGTTAGAAGCCGATCAGTGTCACGTGTTGCACTTTGTGGTGCTTTAATACACGCTTCTGGGAGACGAGCAGTACAGAGAGGAGCCGAGTTAATAAGACAGTTAAAATGTTCACAGCACTAGTATTTGCCTGTCTTCAGTTACTGCCAGGAAAACCACACCAGACTTTCATGGCAGTGCCCATCTGCAGTCCGTGCTGAGAGCTGCTTGACTCCTGTCTGAAATTCCATGCTTTGCCTTTACACTGATTTTTTTCCAGCAGCCCAGCACGCCTCGCTAATGCACTGTTTATTGCACGTATAGACTTTATATCTCACCTAAACTCCTTGGTTTTCTGTATTAGTGCTGTTCATATGCAAAGCTGGTGTAATTGGGCTGCTGCTTTGAAGACGTAGGTATTACTTATTTGAATTTATGGTGTAATACAAACCATCTTTCTCAAAGTGAGCCAGGTCGTGTGAACTCTGTGCAGGGAGCTCCATACAGGGAGCTCACCCTGGAGACTTCTGTTCCTGATGTTGAGTTTTTCATTGCACTGTCTCAAATGTTAGTTCAGGTTAGTGACAGCTCTCAAAAGCCACCTCTGATGGATGAATCAGGAGAGCCATGGCAAAATGTCTTACAAATGGCCAGTGTCCTTGAAATCCAACTGGGTGAAAATGAAAGGTGCTTTTCACCAAACTGCTTACAGATCCTGTTAGGCAGTGGCCATACGCTCAGTAATAGAAGCAAGAAGTTCAAAAGAGAAATAGAGGCAGACGCTATTCAGAAGTGTTGTTTCAATTCTTTTCATAATGCTATTATCAATTAAGGAAGTTGCTGAGTGAGGTAGAGTTTGCATACGTTAGCATTTGATAATAGTTATTCATGTGAAAGAGCGTTATAGGATAAGGCCCTGGACTGGCTATAGAGCTAATGGAAACTGTGTAAGGGCTACCAAGGAAGCAATAACGTGTAAAGTTTAATCAGTGCAGTCAGCTATACTTTAAATTGCATTTAAATAGGGGTGTTAAAAATATTGCTCCTAGATGTAGGAGAAACATAAGCCTCTTGACTTTCACAGGGCAAATATATCTATAGTGCAAACAGACAAAAATAGGGACCGTTTTCACATAAATCAAACATGTGTAGCTCTCCCTACTTCATTCCTTGGGTCCAAGAATCACAAGTTTAGTAGCTAATAAGAAAATACTGTAAAACATAGTATTAGTTGATTAGATCTGTCGAGAAGCAAAACTCCAGACGGGGAGCTTTCAGTACCAGAGAGCAGGAAAATCCATTAAACCATACACACCAGTAACTCATAGCTATAATCTTGTATAGATGTGTCTGTAAACTATAATTCAGAAAGCCAAACTAACCCATTTACAGCTGCAGACATCTCAACAGAATAGCTTTAGATGCTGTTAGCCTATTTTTATTTTATGTCTCTCTTTTATAGTGGCAACCTAACTATTTTAAAGTGTATCTCTGTGGGAATTGATGGGTTTTATTATGTACATTTCTGTACTATAAGAACAGAATGATCGATTTTGTTTATGCTGGTTGTTGTTTGTTTGGCTGCATGACAAGGTTGCTATCAACAGAAGGGATGAAGCATGAGGTAATGACTACAACTTAAATGAGAACACTTGTCATACCTGCTTTTTGCTTGAGCTGATCAGGGCATAGTCAAATGCCATGTGTGTGCACTTTCATGTTTACAAACTGGCAAGCTTAATGGAAGGTAATCTTTGACATTTCTTAACAGTTTTCCTTGCCTCTGAAATCAAAACTACTTAGGATCTTCTGAGAGTAAGAGAAGAATGCTAGGTGAACTAAGTACAGTGAACACTTATTACGAAGGGATTTAAAATTGTTTTACTTATTTATCATCTGGAGGAAATTAAAGTTCATCCTTTCAGGCACTGTTTAAGAAACAGTGTATACCTGCTATCCTTCCTGTTCTCAGAAGTGCTGGGTAATGACCTTGGGCATGATTTACATGAGTAAGCTGATCTGTTTTCAGCTCTAGCATAGAACAGATGATATTGCATAAAGTTGCTTGTAACAGTAGGGCAATCCCATGAGGGAAAAGAAGAAGCTATACTGGTGATAAAAAGCATTTGTATTAGTCCAGGGCTGCACATACAGGTTCTCTCATGCATATTTCCCAGCCAGCTGAGAAAGCTACTACCAATACCAATCTTCGACCTGGAGACTTATTACTGACATCACAGGTTACTGGTCACTCTGACATGTGGCTCAGCATCATGGGGACCACTCAAAAATCTGCTTGATTCAAGACAAATTAGGTGAGCAAAGACTAAATATTTAAACATCTTTAGTCAGCTTTGCTCACGTTGCCTGGAACATACTCACTCTAGCAGGTCATCTTGCTGTATCTTCTAGCAGGGGGGAGAAGCAGCTGGAAAGATCATCTTCTTCAGCTGGCATAGCTAGAGCTGAAAAAGGACTTTATCTCTGGCCTTGTTCCATTCTAGACATATTCTGCATATGACTGATTCAGTTTTTAAAAGAAATGCACAGAACACTTACCCAAAGAATTCTGCTGCCGCAGCATTCCTGCTAACAAGAAGAATGAGCTAGAACCTTGTCTTGGTGTGAGAGATAAGAAATTGGTTCTGTCTAAACATTGAGATGCACTTCTATGCTGTGTGGGTGACCAGAACACGGGTGCAGGCTGCCCAGAGAGGATGTGGTCTCCTCTTTGGAGATCTCCAAAAGCCACCTGGATGTGGGCCTGGGCACCCTGCTCTGGGTGGTCCTCCTTGAGTAGGGTTTGGACCAGGTGAGCTCCAGAGGGCCCTGCCAGTCTCAACCATTCTGTGATTCTCTGCAGTTCCATATTTGCAACTACTCTTCTAGCCTGGAGTGGAGTGACTGAGTAGGAGTTTGGCAGACTGTGAGAAAAATGCTGCTCAGAGATGAGGACTGCAACATCCAATGGACACTAACTTCAGGGTACACCTGAACTTCCTTGGTTGATGAGCAGTGGAAACATGAGGAACAGAAACCATTTGAAGAAAGCGGAGGAAAAAAGAGGAA
The DNA here is from genome assembly GCA_024606505.1 of Aquila spilogaster. NCBI lineage: Eukaryota > Metazoa > Chordata > Aves > Accipitriformes > Accipitridae > Aquila > Aquila spilogaster. The sequence continues at coordinate 20,960 of JANHGO010004464.1, read as the reverse complement.
AGAGATACGGGATAAACCTAAGTCTGACAGAGGCAAACAACAAAGGACAAATGCTTTGTGAAAAGGCCTTAAGTTGTTGCAATGAACTGAAGAGAACTTTGTCAAGAGTTTTTAGTAAGGTGCCATCATGACTTTAAAAGTTTGTTCCTGAACCCTCGTAGGCAATACGTGCTGGTTTCTTCTTTCTTCTTGACTAGTTGCAATGTTCTAGTAAAGGTTATGTAAGTCTTAATTCAGGAAAGACTTAGGGTCCCTCTGTTTGGACCACTTCATAAGCAAGGCTCTGAGCTGCAGGAGGGCTCCCTCTCGTGTCAAGGCAACACCTGGCACTGCTGCAGGAATGCATGACAAATTGCAAGTGTTCTTACTGCCAGAGATGAGCAGAAAACCACCCGGGCATGCTTAAGCTCTCCATTCTGGGCAACTGTGCATGTCCAAAATGTACTATAGGTGTGGAAACAAAACCTTCAGCCTCCAATGTTTCTTAGAAACACTGGATATCTTCCGACATCCCCACAGCCACGCTTACCTCCAGTGCTCTTCTGCTCCATACGTGCTGGATCATGAATACTGTGGGTCTCAGTCATTCCCTTGTAGATTTACCATTGCTCTCCCACTGCTGGGACCCTCCCCTCTCACAGGACTGTTTGTTTTTTTTCTTCGTCATTTCCAGACATACTGTTCTCTAAGCCAGATAGTGGTCCATTTGCTTCATAATCAAACAACTTGGTCTGTCTTCCACGTGTCAAATGTACAGAATGGTAGCAGCAGGTGAAGAGATACAGAAATTAGGTTTTTCAGAATTTGAAGTTGTTTTTTTAATAGGTTCATGTGGTAGTGCTAATGATGGGTGCTATTGCAGTTATTAAAACACACATTATGTAATAATGAAAAATAGGCATAGAAGTGTCTCATATGAACCTGAGGGCCAATGCTTATATAAATTAAAAAATAAAGGGAGAAGCAGTAAGTATTTAGGACTTGTAATAACTAAAACAACAGAGTTCTGCATTTCTGGATGTGCTGGAGATTTTCCACAGATACTTCCTATGGAAAGAATTTATGAATCAAAGTACAAGAGTTGTCCAGGGAAGATTGGTCCCACATGGATACTGTTGCTGTTTTAACTCAGCCAGATTTTCTAAACTATTCACTATGAACAGATTGTATTCATAAGTACGGGAAGCATTTGCATTTAGTGTAGCAAAATCAGCTGAAGCAGAAGTTAACACACTCCACATAGTATTTAATCAGAAAACAAAATAGTTATTTGGTCAGAATAAGACATTTAGAGGGAAAGATACAGCAAGCCAAGATTTGTTCTTGGTTGGCATTGCCATAAAAGTGCAGCAGCATAGTTCAGCGCAAAACATAGCCAGATTAATTTACTTTCTACTTGCACTGGCTTCTTGTGAGCTGTTATTTCCTATTTATGAAGAAAGGGGGGCTGAAACCTGCGTTTTTGTTAGTAGCATAAAAAATGGCCAAGACTATTCTGGATGGTATTACCCAGTGTGCATTTGAGGGAGGAGTTAGGTGACATTTGTCTTTTTTTTTTCTTTTTTTCCAAATTGTGCTTCCTGGGTGTCAGCATCTTTCCACTCTCCCTTTCCTCTTCAAGAAGTCAAAAGCTGTACCATTCTCAGAACAACTATTGACCACAGACTGTGAGGCTGGAACCAACTTCAACTCTTCTGTAAGTCAATATGGTAAGAAGGGTTTGGGGACACCTTTTCATTCTCTGATACATTTAGTAATTCACATCACTGCAACCCAAGACTGAAAACAAGACTTGGAGTTCTCTTTAAATTATCTTCCTTGGCATGACAATTTTGCAATCAGCTTATCTGTATTAGGGTTGTACTTGTTTAAGTTCCTTAGATAACACACCTACACTTAGAAGAAGATTAGGGTTGGGCAGAAATGCTACAATGTTTCATCATGTTAATGCAAATCCTTTTTATCTAGAAATATCTTCAGTACTAGAATACTGCTGTTTCGCAGCTGCATCCTGGACAGGTTCAGTGAAGTGCATGATACTTATAAACCAAAACTTTGGAAAAGTAAACATATTCCTGGTTTGAATTTTAGGAGATAAGCTATTGGTTTAACTGGTGTTTCCATTGTTGCAAAGTATACTGTTCAGAGTTGTAAAGTGGTGCGGAGAATCATGCTGAGTGATTCAAGAGAAAAGAGTATTGGGATGGGCAGAAGTTTCCTTGCAGTCATGGGAGTTGGGGAATTCAGCTCTGCTAAATTCTGGTTCTTCATCCACCGTGGAGCTGATCCCAAATGTCCCTCTTGCTGATCTTCCCAGGGAAGCAATTTTTTATCTGTTATCTCAAGGACTGCATCCTTTTAAATTCATGGGATATCCATGGAATTCTTACCAAAGCCTGAAGAACTTTTCCATTGGCTTCTGGGAATGCTGAGCAGAGGTTGGGTATGATATCTGAAGTTTTCCTGGTGAAGAAGCAAATGCATTTCTCCAGCAGTGCCGGACTATAATTGGTGTGCCAGTCTAATTTTAATGCAGTTTGTCCAACACTGAGCATGTGCCACAGACTCTTACTTTAGATCTAAACTGGGACTTCAAGAACCCTTCAGAGCTATATGGAGCCAAGCATGTATAAGGAATTTTTGGAGGAGATCCCCTAGGAAAGTGTCCATAGGGACATAGGAATGGAACAGAGCTGGTAACTCTTTAAGACACTTTTCTGAGATCAAAAGAGCTCTCCGTCGCTCAGCATAAGAAATCAAGCAGAGGAGGCAGGAAATCAGCATGGCTGAGCAAGGACCTGCTGGTCAGACTGAGGGATAAGAAGGAAAAGTACAAACAGTGGAAGCAGGGATGAGTACCCTGGGAGCTACACAGGGATGCTGTCTGGACATGCAGAGATGGGATCAGGAAAGCTAAGGTGCACCTGTAACTGGACTTGGCAAGGAATATGAAAAATAGCAATAAGAGATTCTTTAGGTAGGTTCTTTAGATTGGTCAGAAGAAACGGGCCAAGGAAAATGCACCCCTCTGATAAATGAGGAGGAAGAACTAGCTTCAACAACATGGAGAAGTCTGTGGTATTCAGTGAGTTCTTTGCTTTGGCCTTCACTGGCAACCAGGCTTCCCACACCTCTCATGTCCCTGCCTCCAGGAGGGGGCTGGGGGAAGTAAAATCCCTCCCACTGTAAGAGTCCAAGGCTGCCTCATGACACTGAATGCGTATAAGTCTATGGGGCGGACAACATGCATCCTAGGGTCCAGGAGAAACTGGCTGATGTGGTTACCAAGCCACTCTCCATCATATTTGAAAAGTCATGGCTGTCAGACGAAGTCCCTGGTGACTGGAAAAAGGGACAAGGGACACATAACTCTCATTTTTAAGAAAGGGAGGAAGGAAGACCTGGGGAACTACAGGCTGGTGAGCCTCATCCTTGTGCCTGGGAAGATCATGGAGCAGATCCTCTTGGAAGAGATGTTAAGGCACATGTGATACAAGGAGGTGATCCGAGACAGCCAGTGTGGCTTCACCAAAGGCAGATCATGTCTGACCAGTCTGGTGGCCTTCTGTGATGTAGTGATGGCATTGGTGGGCAAAGGAAGGTCAACTGATATCATCTGTCTGGACTTGCCTGAGGCCTTTGACATGGTCTCACACCACATCCTTATCTCTAAATTGGAGAGGTACGGATTTGAAGAGTGGACTATTCGGTGATTAAAGAGTTGACTGGAGGATGGTCACAGCAGGAGAGTTGTGGTCAATGTGTCTATGTTCGAGTGGAGGCAGGTCCTGAGTGGTGTCCCCTGGGAGTCTGTCTTGGGAGCAGTACTCTTCAAAATCTTTATCAGTGATATAGACAGTGGGAATGAGTGCACCTTCTGCAAGTTTGCTGATGATGCACCAAGATGAGTGGTGCAGTTGATAAAGTAGAAGGAAGGGATGGCATCCCTAGGGATCTTGACAGGCTTGAAAAGTGGGCACATGAGAGTTGAATGAGGTTTAATAAGGCTAAGTGCAAGGTGTTGCACTTGGGTTGGAGCAACCGCAGGCATGAGTGCAGACAGGGAGAAGAACTCCTTGAGATCAGCCCAGTAGACTTGGGAGTCCTGTTGGATGAAGATCTGTACATGATCCACCATTGTGCGCTTGCAACTCAGGAGGCCAACAGTATCCTGGGCTGCATCAAAAGAGGGGTGGCGGCAGGGAGGGGGAGGCGATTGTCCTCCTCTACTCTGCCCTTGTGAAGCCCCATCTGGAGTACTGTGTCCAGGCCTGGGGCCTGCAACATGGGAAAGATGTGGAGCTTTTGGAGAGGATCCAGAAGAGGGCCACGAAGATGATCAAAGGGCTGGAGCACTTCTGTGAAGAAAAGTTGAGAGAGTTGGGCTTGTTTAGCTTGGAGAGGACTCCAGGGAGACCTCATTGTGGCCTTCCAGTACTTGAAGGGAGCTTATAAATGAGAGGAGGACCAACTTTTTACATGGGCTGATAGTGTTAGGACAAGGAGGAATGGTCTTAAGTTAAAAAAGGGGAGATTTAGGTTAGATGTTAGGCAGAAATTCTTTACTCAGAGGGTGGTGAGGCACTGGAACAGATCGCCTAGAGAAGTTGTGGATGCCCCATCCCTGGAAGTGTTCAAGGCCAGGTTGGATGGGATCCTGGGCAGCCTGATGTGGTGGGTGGCTATCCTGTCCATGGCAGGAGGGTTGGAACCAGATGATCTCTGAGGTTCCTAGTGACCCAAGGCATTCTATGTTTCTGTACTAAGTTCATGTTAAGGGGAAATATAGGGATATATCCCTATCTTCCTGTGTCTTCTCTTTGATTTTCACAACCACCCTGAGAGCTAGAAGAGAGCAGCAGCGCACAGTTTTTGCATGGTCTGGAAAACAGGGTGACTGGTATCGAGAGGAGCACTGCAACGTGTGCTTCAACAGTCTCCCAGCTCTCCGTCTGGATATCTTTTCAAAACAAGGTTTTTGCATGCTGGCACAGCACTATGAAGAAGTGTGCACTGCTGTTGCAGTATGCTTTCTGAGACATATGGAAATATTTCAGTTCTGCAGTTTTCTCACTCTGGCATCTATTGAAAAAGAATTGGAAGTTTGATATGGTAGTATTTAGTTATTCTTTCTGCACGAGAAACAAGCAAAGCATCTACTGTTAATCATGGATGTTTAAAAACCATAAACTTGTTGTCCGTATTTGCTAGCAGTTGGGGAAGAAAGTTGATCTTTCCTAAAAACACTGAAGCAGATGCAAGCAGTGTGAATGCCAGAATATCCCTACAAATTCTCCTAACATGAAACAGTTTTGGACAGTTCAGGACATCTGGAGTGAATAGGGGAGAGGGAAATGAAAAATTTCTTGAATGTACTTAAAGGCTGAAATAGAATCACAGTGGTGTAGACATGCAGAAACCCTGAATGAAATACACACATGGATATGGCAGAACGCTTAAGAGGAAGTCAGCCTGCTAGGAGCAGAACTATTTTTAGTCTTCTAATGCAGAAAGCAGCTGTATTTAAGAAAGCCAGTCACTCACTGCTTGGAAAATCAGCTGGAACTCTTTCTGGGTCCTGATGTTCTTGGTTTCAAGAGGAAAATCTTATGTGTAAGCTCTTTCAGCCCTCAAGAACCTTAAATGGCAGTCATCTTGTGTTTTGAAGCACAGTTGGGAGCTTCTTGGGAACATATTCACAGACTTCTGTTGGAGCCCATGATCACTCTGCGGTGTTCAACCACTCCTGGAATGAGCATTTCTTTAGGAGAGAGCAAGGATCCAGCAAAGTCCTCCGAGATGTGCATTGAGCACAGCATTGAATTGTGCTTTTTTTTGTTGGTTCTGTGCTATGCTGCTTGTTATACAACTTTTATTTCCATTCTTAGTTTCCCCAGAGCGGTAATGGGGAGCAGCAGTTTATCCAATGTGTTATAAAACCTGTCTTTTTTTATCCGTATAGTGTGTGTGTTAGGTATGGGAATGGAGCAGAGCCACTTCATTTTGCTGCCCTAGTGAAACTGGTAGCAGAATTGTGAAAACTTGCTCTTCTTTGTTACGTACCTTCTTTATACAGAATGACTCTTTTGTAAGGGCTTTTTTTTTGCTATAAAGTATAGAGATGTCTTTTTCTGTCGTATTGCTGAGTTAAACAAATGCTCAGAGTGAATTATGTGTATTCTGGCTGTGACAGGAATGGACAATAGTTATCTCAAGGTCAAATCCATTGAATGTGCTTGCAGAAAGTAAATGAGACAGCTTGATTTTCTGCTGGGTTGAGAAATCATTTCTGAACCAGTTGAAGTAGATGCATCACAAAAGGTTGAATTTAGAGGAAAGGGATTTAAGCTTAACCCAAGTGTCAGGGAAACATAATCGAAGTCATCTGCATGAGCTGGCCGGGCATTTTCAGTGAGAAGATGGGGTTAGTGAGGAAGTGGTTTTGGAAACCTTCTTCTGCAGAAGATCTATCAGTTTTCCAGTAGCTGCTGGCCAGCATCATCAGAAACAGGACAAGATCCTAAAGACAAGATGAAGGCAGGAGAGGGCTCTGGGACCTGCAGGTATTCCTTCTGCTGGACAACTTCAGTGGATTCTTTCAGTTGCTTCCAGCTCCCGGCCTCGCATTTAGAACCATGTCCCTTGCTCGCCTGTCCTAGGTTTTCATGCATGCGATGTCCCATACATTGGGGAAAGTGGGCCGGAATGAAGGGGTTGTCAGCTACAGGAAAAATATCCCAGTCTCTCTTTTTTCAGTGAGACAACAGCCTGGGAAAGAGACTGATGCTCCCAGCCTCTTCCCATTTGCTTGTCCCCCGCCATGTGTCTACGAAGGGCTATCCTCTGCAGATCTCATGGCAGTCTCCTGTACGATCAGTCCCTAAATCTGTGTCTGCCTAAACAATATCATTTTAAAAAATAACCTCTGTTACAAGACAGGAAAGATCGTTCCAACTGAATTGCATAAGGAGCAATTACGTGAGTATTTACTCTGGCACACACTGGGAAGCTTGGGGACAGTGACAGGCAGCTGGCGGGACTTGGGATATAGAGTCCCTCTGCCTGACCCAAGGCAGCTGGAGTAACACGTCTGGCTACAGCCTCTGTTATCTGCCGCAAGTACCTGAAGTTTTCAGCTGGTTTCAGCAGAGCCTGTTTTGCGTGAACCACTTCTATTTTCCCATTACTCATATGTCCTTTTGTTAATAACATAATGTAAATAATTCTGGGCTGGATTTGGCATTCATTTAAACAGGTGTAACGCTAAAGCAGCCTTAATTGGTTTCAGTGTTTCTGGCGTTCTCTCTGGCTGCACTTTCTAAAGGAGCTTACTTGCTTTTGCTTTTGAAGGCTTGTTACCATAATTCACCCATCAGTCTGCTGCTTTTAATGTCAATTCAGTTTCAGAGCTTGGTAGGAGGCAAGACAAAATGTCTCAGGCTGCACCCTCAGGTTATTCTCTAAGTGGACGGTGTTTTCACTGGACGCAGTGGGCTTCGGCGAAGGGAGGCCTGCGATATTTTTAGTCCTCAGGAATCTGTAAAAGTGAAAAAAAGAATGACTATCTGGTTTCTGTATAAATACCACATCCAAAGCACACCTGTCTTCTGCCATGTGGTCCAGCTAATTGGTTTTTGATCTATTTTTACTGTTCTTCGCTGAAAGGCATTTTTTTGTTGTTGTTAAGTTTCACAGAAAGCTGTGGAGCTGTTTTAGGGTTTTGTAGCTGTGAAAAATAGCCGCGGTTCTCAAGGAATAATTACAATGATTGAGCGTGCTGCTTAAAAAAAAAACCAGAAGCGTGTACGTTTTTCATAGCTACACAGCTCTAAAACGGCTTTGTGGATTTCTTCACAGATTCGGGAAACTTAAAAATAAAAAGGAGCAAATCTATCTGCGCGCTTGGCAACAGCTGAAGTTTATATTTCACAAGTATCTGAAAATGGGTTCCTCCCCATTTGCAGACGCATATGCCAAAGTTTTAAACTGTCAGCGCAAAGTTTATGCTGCAAGCTTTGTGAAGGAGCAAAGCGGCGTTTTTCTGCTCTATGCCATCCTGCAGTTACGCGTGGCCAGTTGGGTAGTTGTTATTGTTGTTTATGAACTCCTTGCCATGAGGTTGTGCATAACAGCGAGTCGGCATTGTTGAACCGGGAACCGTAGACATGCAAATAGCAGAAAGGTTGCCCCTGCTGCTAAACTTTTGGCAGTATTTTGTATTCCATTCTTGTCTGTATTAAAACACAGAACGTTCTGAATGGGCCCAACTCTGAAATCCTTATTTGGTTATTATGAGGAGAGAGAAAGGGCTGTGATTCATTAGGAAGGGGATGAATAGGGGACAGCAGAGAAGGTCTTTGGAAGATAGCTGAGGGGCTGCCGTTCCCTTGTCCCATAACCCAGCAACACAGGAATCATCTGAGCATGGCGAGGTGGCTCTGTCAGGGGTGATGCATGGGATATTCCTCATGCTGGGGCAAACACAGGAGCAGCGTAAGGAGAAGGCTGCTCTGTGCGATGCAGCTCAGAGCACGTGCACGGGGTTAATGGGGAAGGGAAGCCCTGGAGACCTCCTGGTAAATGCTTCCCGCTGCAAAGGTGGCTTGGGTGGAAACCGTTACTTGGGATGTTCCTAAACAAATTACTTAGAAAGGTTGGTTTGTTTTTAATTTTAGTGGAAGCTTAAAGTATCTGGAGTTGTGTCTTAAGTCAAGCCAAAGTGGTGCGGGTGGAGGAACAAAAGCTGCAGTCAGAGCAGGCTCCAAGTGGCAGCTCACTAATCCCACTTTGGTGTTTCGCCTGGAGCAGCAGGAGTTACAGTCGTTTGCTTGCATCATTGCAGTGCAGTCTCTGATGATGGTGGTTTGTGTTGTTGTAATCCCACAGAAATTATACTTTGGCTTCAGTACTGCGGCTTGCCTGGGCACGGCTGATCATTATCTGCTCTTCAAGATGAGTGCTGTGAACTTCATGGCAGAGGAGAATGAATGTGGGGCTGGGTCTCCAAGAATATGACATAAAAAAGCTGTTAGCTTTATTCCGTCGTCGTGACCAGCAGAAAAGGAAACAGAGAGCCACGCACAGCAGGCCAGTTTGCTGGGGGTATGTTCAGGTACTGAGCTCGCTGCACAGACCGCTACAGTGCTAGCAGGCAGCCTTTCAGCACAGGCCCGTGAGTGCTGCAAGTGGCATCAGGAGGAGAGTTCCTCGTTCACCCTGCCTGCTCTTTATGTTAGAGAGGATCTGGGTGCTGCGTGGGCTGCACCACTACCTGTGGGAGGAGGCCTGCAGAGTGCTCTGGGCACTGTGCAGCTATCTGCGTGTGGAGTCACAAAGTCTCTTCTGCTCATTTTGCAGAGATCAGAGGGGACAAACATTTAAATATTAGCTCAGCTATTTAAAGCCTGTGGCAACGCCAGTCTCCTTGGCACAGGGTGTTGCATGTGATGATAAGACGCTCTGTCAGTCGGCTGGTGGCCCTCACGGCATTGTAAGAAATACACGGATGATTTCAGTGTGAGGGACAGGAGGAACAGAACCGATCGTAAGTTTTATGATGATTGCTAATCTCAGAATCTGCCAGGAGCCTGTGCCGAGAGATCTATGCTGTCACTCTCCAGTAAGCTCTGTTTTCCCACCGACTTCCAGAGGATTCATGGATAAGTGGTACTGCAGATGAAAAACTGACCCCATAAAAAACCCCATTTCTTCAGCAAAAGCTTTGTGCAGGAAAATGTTTTCTGGTAAATTATTTCATTTTTGTCCACTAGATGGCTTCCCCTTCTCTTCCCCCCCGTCCCCCCCCCCCCCACCTGTGACCCAATAGGGTTACACGTGGTTGATTTTACGTGTGGTTGATTCAGATTGCTCTATCTAAAGCAGTATTATCTGAGGCTTAATTCAGACACTGGTAACACTTTGCTCAGAAAAAAAATATCTAATTAAGTACAGCATACAGGGCTTATGTATCCTGTTATGTAAATTTTCCTACTTGGAGCAAAGTCTCCTGTACGTTGGCACAAAGAAAAATTCAAGTTAAGATGTTTTTAGCAAACATGTTTGCCAGCAAACAATGTTTGCTTATGATATGAAGTTATTAAAGACCACAGAGTACATTCTGTGGTTATTAAGTCTTCAACGCTGACATTGAAAACTAACACAAAATCTTCCAGACCTTGTTTTGGTTTGGCTGGGGGATTTTAGGAATCGGAAATAGAGGAGTTCTCCCCCCTTACCCACCCATCCTGTAGCATAATATTAATTAATGGTGTTTGGAAGCAAATTTAGGTTCTGCAATTATTGTAATTAAGTGAGACAGATGGGATAGAACTCCGCATTATGTGGCTTAAGCCAAATCAAATGGAGTGCAAAAAAAGAAAAAGATTAATTTACATTATTTACATTGAGGAAAGTCTCTGAGTGACTGTGTGAGTCCCAGGGACTGCTGAGGTACCAGCGGGGCTGTTGCATTTGTCAGGTGAATGAGTAAGACAGTGGTCAAGGGAAGAGCAATCTGAATTAGTAAAACATGCAGTGTTCAGGGTATGATGAGTACTAAAATAATACTACATCCCAGCAAACGTTTTTTTATTATTTTTTAATAATTATTTTCATTGAAGAAGCATAATGTAGTGGAATAAAAAGAATACTCACCAAGCTGATATTCACCATTTCACTGGACAACATATAAGGAAATTGGTGCAGTTTTAGATCAGTAAAACATTCTCAAGAAGTGTTCCTGCAAGACTGATTTGGGAACTCACCCCTGCAGAAGGCAAGACAACTTCTGTCACAAACTATTAGCATCCTCCCAAGAAGCTCAGTCCCTTGCTCCTACCAGCTCTGGGGACTTTCTGCAAGGAAGTGACTGCGGGACCATGCTTGGACATACAGTTCCTCAGTTCATTTTAAAGCCATTGAGCATCTGTTCCGGGTGAAGCTCCCATTTCTAGCTGTTGAACAAGAGCAGGCCTTTCTTTACCTGTCAACTTCCTGATAGCCACAGGGGAAAAAAGAAGTATGTTCTCGTTTCAGCATCCCTCTCTCTCCTTGCTTTTCTGAAGAGGAAACAAGCAAGCTATTTCTGTTACTCATCCTTTCCTCCAGCCTCCTTCTTTATCTCTTTTCAATCATTCCAGTGCCCATTCCTGCCCCTGGTTCTGGCTTTCGCAAGCTTCAGCATGAAGTTAGGGGGCTGCTGGGCTGCCCTGTGCAGCACATAGGCCCACAAGAGATCAGGACGTTACCTCAGTAATTTCATTTGGCGCTGGGATGGAGGAGCAGCACAAACACGGAAGCTGCTTCTCTGCAAATTCAGCAAGCCAGTGTTGCAACAGTTTGCATTGGGTATGAACTTGAAAAAGTTATTTTGCTACTGTGAGTCTTTTTTTTCTTATTGAAGCTCAGATTCTGTGGGAAATCATGACTGAGACCAGTGTCCACGCTTGCCAGGGAAATCTTGCAACTGAAAAGCATCTGAGAGGGTTTTTAAGCCCCATTTGACTAATCCCAGAAGGATTAGCACTTTTTTGTTCAGTGCCAACACAAGAAAACCTCATGTGCTTTAAGCTGAAGGGTACATATATATGGGTGTTGCTGGGTTAAGGTTATGAGGATCGTGGTGTATAAAATCCAGGTACACTCATGGCCTTGGGGCATGGAGAGTTTCAGGCTGAGCCAGCTATTGTGCTACTTGTCTCTTGAATGAATGAGATGGAGGGACATGCTCTTTTGGCTCATGAGTGAGATGACATAGTTTGACGTTCTGAGTGTAGGAGGTGTAAAACACTAAATTAAGACTGTAAATCCAGTGGTGGTCAGCTAAGCAAGTCAGTTAGAAACATCAGTGGTGATAAATATGCATAGGTTTTTGAGCCTCTTCTGCTTTCAGTTCCATCTGTATAAGTTTTGACTTCCAGACTTCCCACATCAGATTTATTCCAGTGCTCCTTGGGGCAGAGTAGAAGGCACAGAAAGAAGGAGAAAGGTGAATGGAACCAAAATGCATCCTCCAGTTTTACTGTGTGCACTGTATGTTCCCTTCCATGTATTTCAACCATCTGGTCTGGTAGAGGGTGATCCTTCGGGCCAACAGGAACTGTGAAGCCACAAAAAAACAAACAAACAAACAAGCAGTAGCAGTTGAGACTTCTGCAGTAGCATCAGTGCTATAGAGGTGTTTTTAGGGAAAACCTTCTCTTGTATAGAAATGTGTGTGCTAATGAATGTGCAATGGTAACAGTCTCGGTTTTTTTATCTCCTCTCCTGTCTAGCTATCTGCCAGTCATAGGTTGAAGAGACCAAGTGAGGTTCTCCAACCCCAACCAGAGTAATCCAGAAACTATACCACTGAAAAAAATTGTTTTGTTTGTTGAAACAGGAGAAAAGTCTCAACGCAATTTAAAAATCTCCTGGGAGGTGATGTGTGGGTTTCCTGTCTTGATGCTGCAGGTATCTGGCATGCTGTGAAGCCAGAGCCCTTACTAAGTGCAGTGGTAGTTGGGAAGAGCCAGGTCATGCTGTTTTCGAACTCCCTGCCGCAGCAAATCCAAAAGGCAGTAAATAATAGTTTACTACTCAGTCTTTACCTGTGCTGATCCCGTGAAATTCAGGATAAGGGAGCAAAGATTGAACTAAGCCACCTTTAATCCATCTTCAGTCTCAGCATTGGCCAAAGATCTCCTTTAACCAGTGGCAGTTTATTAAAGTACTGCAGCTCTTGTTCCAACAATCCCAAGCTTGCTCACAGTGAGTCCTCAGCTGGAGGTGGGCAGGTCATGTACCGACCAGCAGTGTTCATTTGCAGCTCTCCTGTGCCACCGTTACACCTCCATAAAGACCATGCTGAGGTCCTTTCATCTCATCCAGCACTGTACATTCCCCTCTCTAGGCCAAAGAAAAATGCTCTTTACCTCCTGGAAACCTGTCACAGGGATGCGAGTAACCCAAACACAGCTCTGCAAAGGAAATATAGATTCAATTCCTTTTGTGTATCTGAAATACTGCTGCCAAACCTGTGCTACGAAAGGTCAGGGACAAGAAAAAGTGAGCAAACCACAAGTATTCAGTAACACAAGATCAAGAAGATGTGCACATCTCTGGAAATAAATTTGGTGCCAGGCTAAACAGAGGAGGACTTGCCGAAATTTTTTCTCTGTCTTTTCAGTTGAGACATGGGTTTCCAAAGTTGAATGCAGCCATTCAGGTTTGATCTCATGCTGGTGTGGGCGAGGAGCAGCTTTGCAGGCCTGACCAGGTACAAGGGCTCTCAGCTAGGTCAGAGACCTTCCCCAGCCTCAGTACCCGGATGCCAGACACACAATGGGCTGCGGCTGCCCTACCCTATCACATCAGCTTCCTGAACACAGCACTGCCTTACTGGCATAGGGCTCCCTTTAACGCTGCAGGAAGACAACAGTGTTTCTTCTCAGGATTTGGTGGGATCTAGTGTTGCTTATATCCTAAAGATCAGCCGTGAAAAACATGAGTGACACATACCTGTTATGGATTAGCATATGCTGTTAGTTGAGCCTTTGAATGTGTGTTTAATTTTCAGGTGGATGCTTAATTACTGTGTGACCTGTTTAACATTTCAGTCTCATTCCTTTTAAAGACCGAAAAGGGAAAGAAAAAAAAAAAAAGGAAGAAAAAAGAAATTACATCCAAGCTGGAACGAGAAATACAAAAGAATTTTCTGTATCATTTTAAGAAGGTTTATGAACAAGTTTCTTTTCAAAGTGGTTTGCTCTCAATCCTAAGAAGACATCTGCCAGCAGCTGGCTGGGAAAATGCTGTAGTTAGTCTGAAAAGTAATAAAACTCGCATGATGTGGAACTGCACGATGCTGAGCGCGTTTGTAACCACAGCTAGATTTCCTTGTCAATCTGGGAAAAAATGCGAAGTGTCTGGGGGTTTTCTTTGCTGCAATTTTTCTTAAAGGGATTTTCTTTTAGGAAGGCGGCATGGAAGGGATTTTTGCTGGTTAGTTTTCCGTCAAAACGTTGTGATAATGGGGAAGCAATAGGATTTTGGCAGGAAGGTATCACATCCTGCATTATAGAATGAGTTGTTCCCTTGTTATGTACCAAGTGAGAGCCCTTTCTGAGTTTATCGATTTTTCTATGCATTTGCATAGGAAGTCATTGCAGCACGTTTTTAGCTGATAAAGCTTGCACATTGTTGCATGTTTCTGCATGTCTTACAGCTCCCTGGACAAGCTATTGATCGGGTAAGTTGTTCTAAAGAAGCAGAAAGTCGTTCTGCGCAGTTTCTTGGATGAGAGATGAGCCTTGTTGCTATTCCACAATGTGCTGGCTCTCCCTTCTCTCTTTGCGCAGAGCACGCTAACTTCAGAAATCACCTGCTCCTTTCTATTTGAGATTTTCAGCCTGACACATCACAGGGGAAAAAAGAAAAGAAGGAAAAAAAACGCAACTTTTCAGATGGAGGAAACTCAGTCCTTTTCCTTGTAGGAGTCAGAAAAAGCAATGCTTGCCCAGCTCCGCTGTTTCCATGTTGATTTGAGTGCTAAAAATGTTGCACACGTGTTACACTGGGGCAGTTACCCAGGGACTGCATATTCATTCAGATTCACGTAATTATTGACCAGAAGCAAGGTTAAGTCGAGCCTGTTTAAAAATTAACCCATTTGAAAAAAAAAGAAAAGAAAAGAAAAGAAGAGAAGAGAAAAAAAAAAGAAGAACTTATATAACGCTGTAACACTCTTCAGGCAAGCAGTCAGCTTTTTCGCATTAAGTCATCTCCAATGGTGTGCGGGCTGCGCTTAAAGGCAACACATTCCCAGCAGCTCCTGTGCCTGAAAAGTTTTGTGCTGTTGCTTTGAACTGGCAATTCCCTGATGATCTTTCTGATGTTACAGTGTGCGAACAAATATGCATGCTCATTTCTGCATTTATTTTCACAAACACCGTCTTCCAAAAATGTATGTAGGTCTCTCTGAAAGTAATGCCTCCTATTTATTTCCAAGGAAACTACAGCAGATACAAAGAGCACAATGACACTATTTGATAGTGCAAATTCTCAGCTACCGAACAGTATTTTTCATTAGAGTCACCACCATTAGGTAAGCATATTTTGCCAGCGATGATACTGCACTTGTAAAAATCTGCACTAGCGGAAGGACCCACTGTCACTGTCACCACTGCTGAAACGTGTCACCCAGCGTCTCACCATGCTCACATCCACTCCTTGGTCTCCATCAACATTCAGCAAGCAACAGTGAATATCAGTGGGTGCCATTTTTTCTGCATGGAGGAATTCAGTGACACACGTTTGCTTCATTTGCTGCATCATTTCCTTGTCAGGCGCCATTCTGTCAGACTGCCCCTCTGCTGCCATCTGTCACAGGGCAGCAAAATGTGATGGAATATTGGTGGAAAAGTTAAACCTGTACTGTCATACCACCAACATCTGCCTCTGACGTTGTGGGCCAACATAATAAAATGGGAGGCATTGCTTTCAGAGCAGTCCTCGTACCTTTCAACACACCCATTTCTTCTAATTCTGTGTCCCTAAAGCAGCTGAAGCACGGGGTATGGGAAAATGCAGGAAACTGCAGGTGTTCTAGGAGTGCTCTCGGTAAAGGTTCCATCTCCCTTTGAGCCTGTGTTGGTGCAGGGGAAGGTGAGGGGAGAGTGTTAGGAAGCAGTAATCCCCAGCCCGTGGTAAATTCAAACCCCGTAATTCAGAGTTAGCTGTGATTCCTGCTGTCAGGAGCACAGAGCTAAGTAAAGGTTAGATTTCCTCTCCCACTGTATTTTCATTCAGATTAATATTTAAGCCACGCTGGCGGCGCGTCCAGGAGAACAGTCAGTCCTTTTACAGCCACCAGCGGCAAGAGGCCGGGGCTGCAGGAGCTCGCCCGCCAGCTGTCAGAGCAAGGCGAGCACCGTGGTGCAGCTGGCCCCGCACCGTGCATTTCCACAGCTCTCCCACTCCCGTGCTCGCTCACTGGCCGCAGCTCCCTCCTTCCTTGCGGTGCGTGCTGCTGACAGTGTATCTCTCCTCAGCTGAGATTACTGCGTGTGACCTACTTTGAAAACGGTGTGAACCAAGGTTCACAAATTGTCTTGGAAGGATGCCACGAGGTTGGTGTGCAAACATGCGCGGGCTGGGAGGCTGCTGTCAGAGCAGAACTGGCTGTCTCCTCGTCCTTCCAGATGCAGCGCGCGTTCCTCCACCAGCCCCGGCTTCACAATTCATCTTTGTGCTCTCGAGTGCGGCATATTGATTTCCTGGGCAGGCCGTGAGGTTAGAGAGCCTCTGGCCAATGAGCCCTCCGTGCCTTCTGGCTCTCAGAGCAGCTGAAGTAGTAACAGAGATGAATAAAGGGCTTCAGGCGGAGCTGTCAGCTGGAGCCTCGCAGCCGTAGTAGCTGTAGTAAAAGCAGCGGCAGTGGTATCAGAATACAAGTCACAAAGGAGAGCGGGCGGCGATACTTTATTTACGCAGTTCATCTGTTTACTATAATCCGCTCGTTTGTAGTGTAATGTAAACTTGCAATTACCAAAGCTGCTTTCCATGCCAGATGAACGGTTTAACCTGCGTGTCATTCCAAAATGCTGATAGAGGAGAGAGTGGAACTGCCAGGAGGATTGCAGCCTGAAAGCTGCACGGGTTTGATTTGCTCTTCTTTCCCTTTCTTATATAAGCACTGCGCCGCAGAGGAAAGTTTCCACAGACTGAGAAGATCATATGCAGTCTCAAATCCACTTGAACGATAAGGCTTTTTTTTTTCCCCCAAGGCTAACATATTACATACCTACTCAGCACAGGGCTGCCTGTTATCTGATGAGATAATTAGCATCAGACACTAGGAAAAGCACATGTACTTTTAAAAAGCAGCATTACTGAAGGCTCAACGGAGAGAGCTAAGGCGCGTGCTTATCAGAGCTGTTCCGTGCAGAAGACTCGCGCTAGTCTTTGACTTTGGGTCAAGAAGTCCTTTATTAAATTAGCAATGCAAATGTGTTTTGCTTTATTCATGTGGAATTTTAGTGTGTCGGACAGCCTCCCTCCCGAGCACTTTGGGGCTTTTTACAGATTTACTGTGGGCCAAGAGTTCCAGCTCCGGCTCTGAGTATTTTTGTTTGTTTTATCCTCTGCAAAGACATCTGTTCTACATGGCTCTCCACCTTGGCTGTGGTTCAATTTCCACCGGCTTCCATGAGCTCCATTATGAAACCCAAGTGCGAGCCTGCCTTTGCACCAGGACCAGCTCGTGACTCCTGAGCACAGACTTGGGGCTTCCGAATGCCCTCAGCCATCCTTCCTGAAGCACCTGGCTATGGGGAGAAACTACCACCTTGCAGAAGGCACACCTCCTCCTCCAGCTTGGCCCTCCCCTGCTAACTGACAGCCACGAGCACTCAAAGCCATGTTGGAGTAGTTTAAAAATAGGGAAAGCTGAGACAAAGACCTTTATCAGCTGTAAAACTGGGACAGCACTGATGCTTACCCTGCTTGATATGGTCTTTGCCAGTTGCTGAACAGCTACAGTGATCCAGGGTGGTCAAAGGGGAAAAAGGCAGAACATGAAACGAGAACTTGACATCTGATGCTTATGAGTCCTGTTCACGAAGCAGCTGGCCCACAGGCAGGAGTTCCTGTCTGAGCATGTCGGTTGCGTCCTCTGCTGCAAACCCTGCTGGCCCGGCATTGTGGTAATACACACTGTAACTGGGCTGATCCCTTGGCCTGGCAGGGTCTTTCGTAAGTCTCAACTGGGAGTGATTGTTTTAATGAAACATGTTAATAGACAAATAGTTTGCCCATGAGTCGTTAGTTCTCATGTAGAAGGCACCAAGTTGTTTTTGGTGGTGGCTGTTTCATAATAGCACAGGATATGTGGGGCTTCCTGGGGCACCTCCCCACCAAAAACGTGGGGGCAGGACTCTGAGAAATGCTCGGTGTCCTTGTCACGTGCATAGTTCTGCATGACCGTGTGAGATGCGATGGCAGCTGGGTGAACTGAAGCCAAAGGAAGTTCCCCAGTTCTTGTTGCTGTGATGGGCCTGATAGTGAAGGATTGGAGTTCTGAGCCTACCTGAAGGGGACAGGGGTACCCACATGCAGACTCAGATTATTGCAGATGGGAACATCATCTGCACGGGAAACGTTTCTCCTCAAGACATTTTTGCAATTACTTACAATGGAAGAAACAGCCACCAATTCTTCCCATGGCAAATTCTTCCCATCCC
This sequence comes from Aquila spilogaster, assembly GCA_024606505.1. Classification (NCBI taxonomy): domain Eukaryota; kingdom Metazoa; phylum Chordata; class Aves; order Accipitriformes; family Accipitridae; genus Aquila; species Aquila spilogaster. The sequence continues at coordinate 2,742 of JANHGO010004464.1, read as the reverse complement.
TGATAAGTCCTCTTAGTCTGACACTCAACATGTCAACTTCTCTAAGCACTCAGCAATGAGTAAACAGATAGCAAAGAGGACCATGGCTGGTGCAGTACAAAACCAGGCAGCCTATCTCAGAAATCAGGGAAGACTAGAGCAGAACAGGAAGACATCCTGTGAGTGCTGGTAGCAGAAATGTTGCCTGACAGAAACATGGACACCAAGTGGAACTTGCCCAATACTCCGATGTTACCAAAAGAGCCTGGTGTTGTTTTATAAATGTCAGTTGATGCTAGTCACCTTGTCACATCTCGTGTGAGATGTCTCATTTCACAGCCTCAACTGGAACATCCCAGGCACTTAAACTAAACCCGGAGAAGAAATGTAATGTAGTCTTCTAGTTTTTGAGCAAATAGGTATGGAAACAGGATATTTGGGGCATAATGGAGGTTATGACCTCCTGCTTTGATTTGAATCTTCCATCACAGTTAATATGTGCTCTAGTAAGATTCAGTCATCCGTCTTTCAAAGAGAAAGATCCTCTGAGCTACCATTCAAACCTTAACTGTCCTCTGCTAATCAAGTTGACAAAATTTAATCTCTAACATTAGCTGTGAGGCAGTCAGTAACTTCATCACTGAGGTTTCAGGATAGCACAGAATACTGAGACTGTCTTTATAACTTCGACCTGTGGGAAATGGTAGTGCATAGTTATGTGTTCTCTCAGTATTTTATACTGTTGATCATCAAATGCTGCTAACCTGTGTGAAGAAGCTATGCATATCAGTGGAAGCCCCGTGAAATCGTTCTCGTCTTCCTCCTAAAACAGAGCTACACAAGTCACAAGGAGTGATTGTCTTCTTCATTTCAAGTCCTCATTCCTGGAAGCTGACAGGGCTTCTACTATACGTAGATGAAACTGGCTGCTGGGGGGACCATGTGGTGAGCTAAAGGGCCTGCTTTTATACAAATGATATCTATGATTTCATGTTCCTTACTGCAAGTGTGGTTACTGCCATCCCATGTCTTAGTGACTGTTTAAAGTTGGCACTGCACTGCAGAGCAAATGGCCCAAAAGGAACCAGGCAAGTCTAAGGTCTCAATTGTATGTATGTAGTTGACTGCGCTAGCTTAAGACCAGTTTATTTGCAAGTACGAAATCAGCTCCTCAGATGGTTTAAGCTTAAACCAAAACATGGTTTAACACTGAAATATGAAAATACCTACTCTGTCTTCTATGCCAGTTCAACTAAAAGGGAATTTAAATTACTTTAGGGAAACTAATGTAAATTTTCCTAGTAGTTGAGACTTAGGTGATGACTGCAGCTGCAGAGGAGAAATCTGTATTTCCGTAACTATTCCAAGTGCTGAGGGCCTCTGAAGTTTGTTACATCTTTGTGAACTTTTGGCCATTAGTACCTGCCCACAGAACAGGCACAGAAATAGGAAAGATCCATCTGTTCTGCAGGGGCTGGGCTTCTGACTGTACTCTGTTGTGTGCAGTGCAGCTGCAATCGTACCTGTAAAATGATAACTGCATTTAAAATCATTTGCGCGGAGAATGGAAACAAGTGGGAGCAGTCCTAACCACGCTCGTTGCCGTAGGCTTGTTGTTTATGAATGCCGTAGGCCTGTTGTTTATGAATGTCTCCCCATTTTCTTCTCTCTACTCTGCATGGAAGCTCTGCTCCATTGTGTGGAGTTCAGGGTAAGTTTCCATTTTTGATCCTGGAAGACTTCCAAGGAAGTGGCCTTCACTGGTTCTGAGTCTGGGCGTTCCTTTATGACCGTGATCACATGCAAGTGCATTTCATAGAAGCAATGAAACTGTCAAGCTAGAGAAAGCAGCTTCTGGACACACAGCTTTCCCAGAAGCTCTAACTAGGCTGAGGAAATGCATTTCCGCAGTGAATAAGATGTCTGTAGACTCTGTCACTTTCAGAAAATGTCAAACTCCCGCTGTAAGTTACAGAAACACACAAGTGCGTTTGTAACCCCTATAGGATTAATCAAGCTCTTTCTCCTGTGGGGTGGTAAGGAAGGAAAAGTGGGAGAGATTATTGTTGCTATTTTTACATGCTTGGGAGCTGCTAAGCAATTGTAATAATGGAAGTCATAAATTACTTCACCGCTTCACAGTGAACTGACTCCTTAGAGAAATATAGGATAGGTATTCTGAATGGAAGACCCTGCAGAGGAGAGGGCTCGCACGCTAGGAGGGGGAGACCGTATGGATGAACCTAAATTTCTGTTCTGCTCCCCCTGCTTGAATTGCTTTGCAGTAGAAGCATAGCAGGCACCGCATCTGCAGTCTGTGAGAGTTTGGTGAAGGCATTCACACCTGCTACCTGAAGGGTAGTTCAGCAAAAGAAATTCAAAAGTTTATTCAGTGTATTTCTTTTTTTCCTGCTGCCGTTCCCAAAAAAGAAGCTCATTCATATGCACTTGACAGTGAGGTACATTTTCAGTGCAGTGCAAGGTGACTTAACCACATTATTCCTAGGAATGGTGGCAGGAATGCAGCAGCAAAATCCTTATGCCAAAGCATGTAAAATAACTATAGACGAATCCCATGCCCTGTGGCGATGGGAATCCTGGTCAATGAATTTTGTGCTGAGTGCTGAAACAAACAAAATCCATGCCACAAATCTCCCGTCTGCAGCACTGTGATTCTCTCTATTTTAGATTCTGTGCAGACTTCTTCCTGGTGCATTGCATTAATATTAAATTAACAACACACTACTCACATGGAACTTACAT
>JANHGO010004463.1:0-24934 GCA_024606505.1 Aquila spilogaster | reverse complement strand
TTTAACGGCACAAAGCCGAAAAGCGCTCTGCGGAGCGTTCGGTTGCTGCCGAGAAATCGCGGCTCGCCCCGAATGCCGCCTGCTCCCGGCAACCGCGCACTCGGGCAATTCCGTAGCCGGGAAAGTGCGACTTCAGCCGGCTGCTTTCCTCCGAAGGGCCCCCCGCCCGCCTCGGCCTGGCCCGGCCCCTCGGCCTCCGGGGAGCGGGAAGAGCACGAGCGGCGCGAGGAGGGGCTGAGGTAAAAAAAAGGCGCGGGTTTAAGGCAAAGAGGATGGAGGGAGCCGCCTCACGTCTCCGCTGTGCATTTTGCTTCGCCGTCTCTTCTCGGCGCTGCCATCAGCCGCTTCTCCGAGAGCTGTCACGGCCGGCTTCTGTCCGCACAGCACCACTTTCTCCGCGGTGGCTTCTTTTCAGACTCGTTTCCCAAAACATTCAGGCAACATCGTCATTTTGTATCTGTGTGCATCTTCCCCTGCCTCCGTGCCGCTTTGCCTCTCTGTGCTGCGCCCCTGAGGTTCCACGGACGGTCGAGCAGTGTGGTGCCGAGAGAAAGCTGTCCCATACTCCTCACTTAACTCTGGAGCCTGGAGGAGAGGTAATAATGAGCAAAGTATTTCTGCTGAAAATATATATTCTGAAAATGTCCTGCAAATGGGTTATTACACTCATCACCAGTATGAATTGCAGTGTTTGGCAGACTGAGGAGGCTTGCTGCAGTTCTGAGTACTAGCAGAGAGCACCAGAGATGGTTAGACCCCATGTCTGCAGAGGGAAACCCTTCCTCCAGCCTTCCAGCCACAGCACGTCACAGGAACATGGAATTAGTTAGGTTGCAAAAGGCCCTTAACATCAGTTTTGTTCGGTGCCACAGAAGGTTTCCTTCTGCACACATCATAAATCTCAGCGTATCTGTACAATAGTGGGTTTTTTGTTTTGTTTTTCTTTTTAAGAAAATCTTCTCAAACTATGAAATTCAAGTAATAAAATGTGTTAGGAATTAACAAATGAACTTTATGCCATCCCAGAGTAGGAAATACAACACGTGAAACAATTCTGCAATGCCAGGAATGTGTTTAGATAGCATATTCCTCTGTCCTTATGGTTAGATTTCCAGTTCGCTCACTTAGACCAGCTTAATAATGCCATTGACAATGGTCACAAGTGACACAAGTAACAATGAGAATTTAAATTTTCTCTCTGAGGAGTAATTGAGCGTTTTGAGAACATCTTCTGAGCATGTACATTGCACAAAAAAAACTGCATCATACACAACCATACAACCATTTGACATGGTATAGTTTATTATTAGAAATTCATTTATGAATTCAGGAAGATATAATAAACTGGTAAAATTTTAACTGGAAACATATTTGGAAGAGAATATCCCAGAGATAGTACATAGAGTTTGTAAGACTTAGGTCAGCCTCAATACAAGAGCCTTAAGTTCGATAGGAGGTAAAAATGTCACAGTGAATGCACTCCTGTCAAAGGCAGCTGTCGTCTGAATCACATTCTAGAGAATGGAAACCACCTTCTGCTTGGATGAATTTTGAGACAAAAGAGCACGTTCTTGAAAGCAGTAGGGTAGGGAGTTGTGCACGTTTGATTTATTTTTTCCCACACGTTGTTTATCATTTAAAGGCGGTGCATTATATCCTGTGTTCTGTGTTTCAAACATCTGCTATTTCGCATGTTCATTTAATCGAGTTCTTTTCCCTTTCCAACAATTGTACTGTGAACAATCAATCAATTAGCTGCAGAAAAAAAAAATAGCAACATGTCTGGCCAACCTATGAAAAGAAAAGGCATCCCTCTGAAGTATTTAAGTATAAACAGCATCATACAGCAATACAACAAAGACCAAATCTTTCACCAGCAGGCAAAAGTTCAAGAAACTGGAAGCCTGAATTCCCTGCTGAAGTAAAACAGAGAGGATGAGAGAGGGAGAGCAGAGCTAAGAAAGGGAATTAAAAAACAATGTTAGCAGTTTTCTTCCATCTTAAGCCTTACGTTTCTTGGCAGTTTACATGAATTTCCCCTGAGAAGGCTGTACCATACAGCTGCTGTCAAGCTGACACTGCCATGGAGTCACCCACTGCCAGGCTGACCTTGTCAGCTGCAGAGCAATTTGTAAGCACCCACAGGAGGTCATTGCTATCTCTGTCACCCTCTCTAGTGCTTCTTTCCTTTATTCTCCAAAGGAGCAGGATACCTACACCAAAACACCAATTCATGGCTTTTGGCTGATGATTTTGGTGTGAGGTTCATGGGAAAGCTGCCCAGTTCAGGGATAGGTGGTGTAGCAGAAATACTAAGTCACGTCCTGAACCAGTGATTGAGCACCCGGTGGGAAGGTAGGGCCAACCCAGAGGAGCTCAGGTGCATTGAATGCACCTGAGTGACTGGAAGGGATGGAGCCAGGACCCACCCCCTTCCCAGACCTCATTTAAGGGTTGGCAGCGGAGGTGAGAGTTTCTTGCTGGAGATCCTGCCTACTGGGGGTCTTCCAGAGGTAAGCAGTTTTTCTTCCTTTGTTTCTGTGGCTGCTGCATTTGAATTTGTTCTTAATTGCTGTAGCCTAGGATTGTGCGAATCTGCTATTGTTGCTGTACTTTCTATCGCCTCAGAGTGTTACAGGTGGTCATAGCTGGCAGCCTGCAGTGGACTGTGCTCTACCAGTGAGTCCCTGCTTGAAAGGCCAGGTGTGACAACAGCCAAGGGCAGAGTGGACTTGCTGTAGCTAACTGATGCAGTGGAATAGCAGCAAGTGACAAACAGTGCTTATGGCCTGAAACAATTTGCATATTTGAACTGTGGTCTAGAAAAATATTGTGTAGTACGTAAGCAGGAAGTTTAGCTCCCATATGAAATGGATTGTTTCAGTAGTACAGCACTAGTTAATAGTATTTTATGGGAAAAAGACTATCCTGGCAGATAAAGATGTGATAACAGTATTAAACATCTGCCATTTTTACTGCTTCCTTGTTCTATAGGAATGCTTGAATTTATAAAGTTGTAGTAAAGAAATTATTCCTACTCACATGAGGTTTTCTAATATGGAAACTTGTAAATGTCAGAACTGAATGACTCTTAAGTATAAAAAACCACAGAGTTATTTTGCTGGGTCAGCTCAGTATTTAACTTTCTGACTATTTTTGTACATTAAACATATATCAAACTTTTAAACTCAGTCTGAGGTCTAGGAACTTTAGGAAAAAAATAAGGAATAAGAATTTCAAAGCAATTAGAGCAGAACGATTTGATGTTCATCTCTTTTCTCAGGTTTTGCTGAAGTAAACAGGCATTAAGGACGCTGAAATGCTGACATATGTTTGGTATAAGCTTGACTGTTGGGTAGAGATCTGGCTGGAGGACCAGGCCCAGGGAGTGGTGGTGAATGGAGTTAAATCCTGCTGGTAATTGGTCACAAGTGGGGTTTCCTGGGGGTTGGTACCAGTGTCTGTTCTGTTCAGTATCTCTGCTGATGACCTGGCTGAGGGCATTGAGTGCAACCAGCAGCAGGACTAGAGGGAATGGCTTCAAGTTGTGCCAGGGGACATTCAGGCTGGACATTAGGAAATAGTTCTCTGAGAGAGTGATCAGGCGCTGGAATGGGCTGCCCATGGAGGTGGTGCAGTCACCAACCTTGGAGGTGTTCAAGAAGCATTAGATGTTGTACTGAGGGACATGGTTTAGTGAGGAAATATTGGTAATAGGTGGAAGATTGCACTGGATGGTCTTAGAGGTCTTTTCCAACCTCGGTGGTTCTATGATTCTATGTCTGCAATGAGAGAAGCATCAACAGAATTTTCCTGGATTTACTGTTACTGAAAAATCCTAATTTAATAGTTTTCTGGAGTAACTGTGTTTCTTTCTACTTCGATTTAATTTAATTTGCTCTGTAGGCAGCTTAAAACGCAAAGTAGTAAGACCGTGTTTGAAAATGCAAGGGTATCACAGAGTTGGTTATGAACAGTTGTAGTTAACTTTACACTTCATCAGAACCAGTATAACTGAGATGTAGGTGAACATCTTGCCGACTTTTATATCATAGATTGAAGGTGAGATTTGTGGTCTGATTATTTTTTCAGATAAAAAGATGACTTGCATTAGTTTCATCTTAGCTGTAAAACTTGGAGTGGAGTTTCATTATCTCCTTTTGGCCTTCTCATGTCTGATCCAGATATTTTCTGGAGTGATGTGATCATTGCTAAGGACTTGTGAAATATTAACCTACCAGTAAAGCCTTGTCAGTGTTTTCCAAGACAACCATCATGTGACAGCTGTCATTTATGCAGGAAAAATAGAATTATACAAATACAGTTTTTTGTTTGTTTCTAGGGTACAATATTTGGCAAATATGGCAGCTGTGCACCTGAACTATGAACATGCTTTGATCTCATTTTTTATTGCTCCATTAACTGTATTTTCATTTTGAGGAGCTTTTGCTTTTAAATGGGGAAGGCCTGACTAATGTACAATGGCTGTTCTCATGGTGTGCCTTGTATTCTCACAGCTACTTGTGACCAGAATGGATGGAGCAGTGAGTCACCTACCAAACAGCATTAGAGCTGTGACAACAAGAAACCAGATGAAACCTCTGAACTGTATTTGCTTTCCAGACCACGGAAATACAGCATACTGGATTTGCTTTGACTTGCGCAAGCTGCAAAGCCTGGTAAGGACTCTTTTCTACCCACACAAATTTTCCAAAACAGAAGATTTGAACAACCACAAATACAAATTACATGCATATGCGAACTACTGTATTCTAGCACATGCCCAGTGATGGTTTGAAAGCCACTTCAAGCCACTGGCTCAATTTTAAAGTAGTGACCTGTGACGTTAATGTTCTGAAAGTCTTAAGGAAGTATTTATTTCTACTTCTGGTGTTTCTGTGCACTCAAATGACCAAATTATGCTTCAAAATTGTCACATCAAATTATTCCAACTACTTAGGAAGTCCAGTACTATCTGATACATTAAAAAGTCAGCATAGGTTCTTTTTATAGAAGTGTGCATATGTGTTTTGGGAGGACAATGAAGTGTCAAGTAATAGCCCGTAAGTGCAAACACTTTCACAAGAACTACTGTAGTTTTCAATATTTTCAAGACTTGGTCATTAAGGTAACTGGGAATGAAATACAGAATCTTTATTTCCACTTCAGATCAGTAAGTAATGGTTGAAAATTTCTGGTGTTTCATTAGAAACAAATCAATATCTGCTCAGTTTGTAGTAGATAGACAGTTGATATGTTTGTTGATACCAGTTCCAAAAAGCTAGAAGGTTGAGTATTACCAAATATTAAGCTACTCTGTTATTATTGGAGAGCGTCCTTCTAGGCCAGCGTTGAGTTATATTGCCTCTTTCTTACAGGGAAGCTTGACCCTTGCTGTCACAGCTGTGTCTCTTTTAAGGCCAGGAGGCATCAGGCTTTGTGTGGTCTATCATGAACAGTGCATTTTTGCTTAAAATAGAATTTCTCAGGCTGGTTGGCCAGGTGACTTTTTTGGGCCCATTGTAGGGTTTGACCTGCATGCAGTCTGCAAGCATTCAAATAGCACTTCTGTGCTGGGGCTTTGTCAGGAAGACAGAGGCTCTTCGGTGTTCCTATTCCCTTATTTTAGTAAACGATTTAGCTTGGGCTTCTGTGCTGATGGTGCAGGTTTCTTTAAGATTTCTGCCAGGCTTCTCTCGCATTCCTAGTGGCTCTGTTGTAGGGTATTGTACTTTCGTTTAAAGTATTTCAGCAGATTTATCATGATTTATATTCATTTAAGTGCAACAGCTCCAATATTTCCTGTTAAACTCTCCATCATTCTGAATTATGGTTTTTTGTACTTTTTTTGCATTATGGAACTGAAGTTTGCTTGAATTAAAATTCCTTCAAGGATGCCTTTTTAGATTCTGTTTTATGCCATGCTATGATGCACTTCTTCATGGTTATGTTTTTTTTACTTTAGCACACTATTTACCCCTGTCACCTGCATTTCCAGGTTGTTGCTCAAAACAATAAAACAAGAACTGATTATGTAAAAACCAGCTCTCAGTATTTCTCATGCAGCTTTCCTTTTCTGGTGGCTCATTTAAGTTTGGAGCACAGGAAGGGCTTGAAGAAAGGAGACAGTCGTGGTTCCTGGTAGCCACCTCAAAGACCCATCAAGTTTTGGGAAAGGCTCTCCCAGTGTCACTCCCTGCACCCTCTTGCCTTCTGCTCTGGAGGGATCTGCCTCTTTCTTGCAGCACTCCAGTTGCTGCTCATCCCCAAGCACGGGAGACATCAGAGTGAGATTCCACTAACACGTGGCATTCAGCAGAAGGCATCAGCTCTGGCATCACTGCCTCCAAACAGCAACAAATAATCACAGGAGCTGGCAACAGTCCCATAAACATTCTCAGATGTACTTTGTGGTAAGATGAAAGAATGCTGTATTGAATGTATATTCAGCTGCTATTTTCTAGCCTTTTTCCAGCTGTACTTCAGGCTAGACACTTAAATTTCTATTGGAGTATGAAGATCAAAATTGATAATCCATATGGAATATCATTTGAAAAATACTACTGTTGCACATCTTTCTGTAAATTCACATTGTCTGCAATCTATTGGGGCTGTTACGAATAACTAGATTCAATACAAACTTAAGCACACAATTATTTTTAAGTAGTTTTCTTTTGAATTCAAGGTATTTTAAAATTTAAAGGAATGAGCTGCAACATCTGCAGATTTTCAAACTAATTTTGTTTCTATAATAAAAATAAACCTACTAAAATAGCAAAGTTGAAATTGGATCATCTAGAAGGTAATGTTTTTATAAGCATCTTGGTTTTAAAACAAATAAACTACTTGTATATACTTCAATATAATGTAGCACTCTACTTTTGATGGAGACATAAATCCTATGTAATTTAGAAGCCAGAACTAGGAGCAGAGACATTGACCGAACTGCCAAAATCACAGCAGGTACTTTGTTTTGCAAATTATTTTCAAGTACTAAAAACTGAGAGACCAAAGTGTTACCATGCTGTGAAAATAAATTCTTGTGAAGGGTTACTAGGAACAGGAGGAATCAGCCCTGTACAAAGTGAAATTTAGGTGATATTAACACCATAAATAACTCAAAGGAGATCAAAAGTGTTCTGGAAGACTTGCATATAGGGAGTGATGACAGCCAAATTTGCTGTATTGCTACAAGAACTTAAGAAATCAACAGTGAATAGTACCATGGAAGCAACTGGAACAAAACTTTCCAAAACTTGAAGGCTGCCATTATCATTAAAACACTGATAAAACCGAGTAGCAGAAACTTCAAATAAGAAGCAAGAGGAGATGTTTTACAAACACCAAATGGGGCAGCAGTGCAGCTGGAAGGAGTGGGTGAGTAATGACACTGAAGATGCTCAAATTGAGAAGGAATGATTCATCATTGTTGCTGGGTGCTATAAATGTTGTCAGTAGATGTGTGGCTGCGCAGCAACAGTTGAAGGAGGTCACTGGCTATTAAAAAACATTCATGTTATTAAAAAGCATTGTGAGCTGAAAGCTAATAATAGATGACTTGTCGGGGAGTTGCAAGCCCTAAAGATACATTTCTGTTGCTGATCTTATACTGTGCAAAAGCAGGAAAGGAAAGAATAGTTGCAAGAGTTTTGCATCATTTAAATTGATGTATCACTTAGAATCAGACTCTCAGCAAGAATTAAAAAAAGAAAGACTGATGTGACTAATCTTTAAACAGCAAGAAAGGTGTTTAAATCATGATGCCAGCAGAAAAGAAACATGTTCCTTAGCCATAGGGAATAACTGGAATTAAGAATAGAGTTTATGACAGGAGAGCAATTACTGAAAGGAAGGAATATACTGATTTCAAATAAAATTCATCAAGGATTTCTCAAAAACATTAACAATGGCCACTTCAGTGACTTCAGTGTGTTCTTATACAAGAAAGGAATAAGCATCCATAATTTTCCAAAATATGGGTGGATAAGATGAATGACCATTTGTGGAAAGTACCCAAGACAGTACTTTGGGGAACTGAGGCAACATTAATGATGTGCTCAGCAGAGCTAGACAATCTGTGACTGGTTTGAACACAGACAGACAACTATCAGTCATATTCTGGAATAAACTGATGACTTAACATCATGGTTAGCCTGCAGCAAAACAAGCCCTGGTAACTTTTTAGATCATGCTCTAACAAGATGAGATAATGGGGGCAGAGCAGGTGTGAGACTACTGCATAGGGACAGTGCAACAAAGGACTCATCTATTTTGTGGAAGTTGGTTAGTCTTCCAAGAGCAGGCTTTATATTTTAGCGCTTTGGAATGCCTTTCTGCAAATAGGCTACAGGTCATATCCTTGTTCATTCTGGAGAACATCTGTTGCTGATGTATTCTAATTTGTGCTAATCTGGGTGCCTTATTGTGAGGCTAGGAGACAGCCCTTGAGCTGAGTTGTTTCAGGGGCTGTTGAAAGCCATTTTAGGGTGATGCAGTGCAATCTGGTAGAGGCCAGATCTCTCATGACATCTGGTTTCCTTAGGATATGGTTGCACCCAGGAGCCAAGTTGGGTAAGGGACTATCTGATTTTTAGAAAGCTTCCTTGTTGTGCCCTGTGAAAGTCTCTGTTTTTATTCCCTTGACACTGTGTTATGGCTGCCCTCAGTGAGGATCCCTACTGGCACTAGTTGGCATACCTCTCAAAGATCAGGTTTTTAGTCTTCTGTTTCAGACTTACCTAACATCCAGCTTGTAGTATCCCACCTTCTTGTTCCCTGGAAATCTGAGGTCAAAGTCATTTTCCTACTGTATTTTGGTTTTGATCATTTTTATTTTAGCATAAAGTACACCTGCTGTTTTATTTACATAGTATCATTCTCATTGGTTCTGATACCGTTTAAAAATGAAAATGACTTGCATTTACTTTCAAAATTTGCATGGATTTTGAAGTACTTTTTTTGGTAACTTTTAAACTGGGTCATATTACCTGCTAACTTTATTTTATATGTCATGAAAATGCGTCTTGCTTTAACTACTTAGTTAAATAAATCACCTAAAGTGAATGTCCTGGGAACGTCAGTTTTCTCCACATAAGAACAAAGGATCCAGTGGGCATGCAAATAATGATTTATGACACACATCATACAGATGTGGCAATGAACAGACACTCCCTGTGTCTCATTTGCCAGAAGGCTCCAGTACTGACACTGTCTAGGGCAAAATAATAGTTAATAAGCCAGATAGCTAAAGGTTTTCATGTCTGAGGGCTGCTCTGAAAGTAATGCCTCCTATTTGATGGTGTTGGCCCATGATGTCAGAGGTGGGTGTTGGTAGTATGGCAGCAGTAGAGGTTGGACCTTCCCACCAATATCCCGTTATGTTTTGTTGCTGTGAGACAGATGGCAGCAGAGGGGCAGTCTGACAAAATGTCTGACGTGGAAGTGTGGAACTGAATTCCTCCATGAGGAAATGCTTGTACCCACTGATGTTCATTGATGTTTGCTGAACATGTAGGGAGATCAAACAGTGGACGTGAGCACAGCGAAGCAGCAGGTGGTGCATTTCAGCAGTGATGATGACAACATGAAAGACTAGCCAATTGGTGCAGATCTTTATAAGCATGGCATGCAGGCTCTTGTTCATCACTGTTGAAAATGCACAGCTAATGGTGATGACAATATTGGAAAATAGTGCTTTGTAGCTAAGAATTTGCGCTATCAAATAATGTTATTGTGCTCTTTGTACCTGTTGTAATTTCCCTGGAAATAAATAGAATGCATTATTTGTGGAGCGACCTGTGTACTTGAAGTTACATGCTAGGTATAACAAATATTTTCTTTATATTTTTTAACATTCATATGTTTCATCCCAGTGTAACTCATACAGAGGATGGATTTGTGTATATTTACTGCAAGTATATGCGTCTGCCAGTCTTTGAAGGAACGGGTTTAAGCCATAACTTAACTGCTTTTAAAATTATTTGATCTATTCTGATTTTTTTAGCAGTTTTTACTCTATATGTTGTTGTTTTTTTTTTTTGCCAGTTCCTGTACAGAGGTGTTTCCACAGACTGGTCTGTTGATTCTGTATACGTTTGTGTTTTGAATGACCTCTCCCTTCTTTCTCTTTGCTGCTCCTCTTTGGGTCTGTGTTTGCTCACAAGTGTGCCATTAAACTAGAAGCCATAGCATGAGTGTAGTCCACTTCTACTACTAATTAATTTTCACCAGTGTGGCATACAGACCTTTATCAGAGATATTCTGAAGATGACGTGAAGTCAAAGAAAAATGTGAACTCCTGGTGCTGCTTCTTGTCTATCTTTTGATTCTGTTTCAGGGCTCAGGCTGGCGTAAACAGTTGTCTCTGAATTTTGGGTGGGGTTAGGAGAGAAGTGGGCTGAGGACACATTTGTTCAGCACACACAGATCACTGTTGGATGTAAGCCTGAGTCAGAATTGGGTCTGATTGGTCTGATATGATTTGTATCTGTGTCTATTCAGCTGACGAGGCTGGCTTTGAAATGGCAATGAAAACAATTGTTGTAGGCTCTGCACTTGTTTGATTAAAACAACCTCCTGTACCCTCACCTCCACCACCCCATGGTGGGAATTATGTGAAGCATAAAGATGTGTTTTTGTGTGATAGGGAACTCTGAAAACTAGAATTTCTGTTGAACAACACGAACCAAGATACTGCTACCATTTTTATAAAAAGATAGGAGAGAGTTATATTTGCAGCATGGAACAAAAGCTGTAAGAGGAGAGTATTTTCCAGTGACTAATATTTTGTTGTAAATAACAGCGAATTACTTTCTATTCTGTTGTCTGTATAATTTCATTTGTTGCTTTGGGCTAAATTCTCAGCTACCCATGCTTAATTCTTGTTTCTGCTCTGTAGGACCGGAAAATAATCTAAGGGATTTTGTAACCTCTGCTGAAATGCAAGGCTGAGCCCTGTGATGGCTGGCCATGTCTCAGAGGGCTGTGTAGCACCTGGGAGTCTGCACCATGCACAGGCTCAGAATTTTAATACATTACTGGTGAGCTGTGTTACTGGTACTTCTGTCTTGCCTTTCCCATGATGCTAACCATGAGCATAGTTTGCCTTCAATCACACCTGCTGGGCATCAATTATGATGATCTGTTTTGGAGTACAACCGATAAAGATTGGGCGAATATTTATCTGAAAATATGGTTTTTATAAAGATCATTTAGCCTTACAATAAAAAGCTGATTGAGCTGGTTAAAATGTTTTTCTTAAGTGCCACTTTCTGCCACTTCCTTTGGGTTGTATCTGTGTGCCAGTTTTCTTACTCGTAATAGATATAAGTAATGCAAATAGACCCTACGTTTGTTTTTTACATATTGTTTTTGTATATTTTTATTTAGTTTAATGCACATGTCTACATGGCCATTTGAAATACTTCATAACAGACAAATTAGGAGGGAGTGAAGGGAGGACACTGTAGAGAATTTGTAGTAGCACTTAATACTTAAAGGAAAGCTACCCATGGCAAAGGAATATACCATAGACCAAGGAGTTAATCTGTTCTGAGGGATCGTCCCTTCACACATTTCCCAGCCACCAGCCAAGCTATTTCTCAAATGCCAGCCAAGAGCTACTTGCAACTGGCAAAAATCCAGTTATCGGTGCAAGGGAAGAGAGATGATAGGAAAAAAAAAAAAAGCAGTGTCGTCCTGTTGATAGTGAGATGTGGGTTCCCATGCTCTTATCTAGTTGGGATGGGAGAATAAATAGTTAACAAAGATACCACTGACCTGACTCATTGTATAAATGTTATGTATGATGATTTCCTAGGTCTCTGGAACCTGTTTTGTGCTGTGGAGCATGTGAAGTCCATACAGGACCTGTGCAATTCATATAGCACCAGGTTTCCCTGAGGTTCACAGAAAGACCATTTTGACCGAGATTTCAAAAAATATCAAACAAGTAGTTCTTTAGTTATTTTAGGCATGGCATTTCATGGAAACAGAGAGGCTGAATAGTGCAGAGACAAAAAGAAAGCAGCATTAATGGATTCTGCTGCCTTTTTCATTGTAATTGACAACTGTTTAATACACTAGATATCTCTGGCACCTTGTACAGTTTTTTGTGGCATCATACATATAAGAATACACCTATATGTCTGATTTAAAGCAAACCTGAAATATCCTTTTAAAAAATTCTAAGTTTAACTGATACCAGACACGTAAGAGCCATTGAAAAACTAGTCTGTGCCCAAAGTCTTGCATGTGTAAGAACTGCCTAACTGATAAAGACCATCAGAGTACTTACTTCATATAAGTAGCTCCATTTAGTCTCTTGAACACTTCTGTGTCTGCAGGCATATGTGTGTTTGTTTGTATATGCATACACAGACATGTGTTCTTCTGTTGTTTCTGACCTGAAAGTTTATTGGCTGCTTTTTAAAGGGAAAATCTCCCCAGGCTGTCCTGAACTTCAAGTTACTGGATGACTGCTGCCTGGGAGGCTAAGGCCAGCCAGGAATGTGCTGTGGAAATATCTCCATCTAGTGGGTGTGACTAGGGTGAAGACATTCCTCTGTCATACCAGGGCACTGCTTCTCTGCTGCTTTTATAGCAGTTGCCTATCTGTTTTTCTGAAACAAAACAGAAGACTTAGAAACTTCCCATTATCTGTGAATTTTTTTCTGATTTTAAGCAAATATTGTAAGAATGCTTACAATATTTAATATGGCCGTACGGTATTTAATATGGTCTTTCAATGATATATTGTTCTTTTCTCACTGAAGTGTTCACTGGGTCCATTATGCCTAAATTAATGAGAACATCTAATGTCTATATGTTTTCTGGATGAGTTTTAAAATAAACAAAAACCACTGAAAAAATTTCAGGCTTGATATATCCTACCTACAGTTAGAGGTACTGCTTATCTCAGAATATATTTTAATTAAGGAGAAGTGGTTCAGTGGGATTTGAAAGCTTGTATGTAAATATTCGTTATTGTCTTCAAGACAGAACGTGCAAGGGCAATGTGAAAATCCAATATTGTCCTTACTACAAAATCCTTTATCTATTCTCTCCTCTGTCTTTTTGGAGTTGTTCTTAGCTGATAGAAAAAAAAAAAATTGTTCCTCAACCCACTAAATTTAGTAGGAGTTTTTACATGAATGGAGTTAGGGCTTAGTGAGGAATATTTCAGGAAGGAATACAGCATGGCAAAACCTGCAGTACATTCAGTCCTAAAAAGAGTGGAGTACTCATGTAATGGTCACCCAATTAATGCTTTCTTCTTACTTCTCTTTCTCAGAAAGGATTAGTGTAATAGTGTAATAGCTATTTAGGGATGATTGAATAACATAGCAGTATCTGAATCAGATGTGTGTTGCTGATATTTGTAAGCAGGGCTTCAGATTCTCCAGCATCCCATAGAGGCTAGGAATGCCTGTCTTAAATCCAGGTGTCAGAATGTTCTAAGAATTTAGGTTATCTGAGAGGAACTCTGCAGCATCTCAGGTGACTGGGACAGTAAAACATTATCTGCCTTTTTGGCTTTTTAATGCTTATTCTATTAGCAAAACATAGTATTTATTTTTACACACACACACAAACACACAGAGTTAAAAATAGGTAAAATCTTTTCTGTATGAACGCATTTTTAGATGTGTTGCTTTCCTATCCAGCTATTTTGTTACATGTATGTATAATGTTTCTTCTAGATAAAATTTCCCTCAATATAGTTTCCATTGCAATCTACAAAGTATTGTTTTAGAATGTAAGATTGAATACTGTGGTTGCAAAACCAGGAGATTAATGTCATTAACTCAAGGCAGGCAGTGGGGAGACAGGTGCTGTGCATAGTGCTCCATTCAACTCTGCCAATGCACATTAATCTTGATCTGCAACATTCCTGCTATTCCAGTCTTGGCCTGTCTTGTGCCAAATTTTATAGTTTGTTTGTTTGTAGGTATAATAATGTTTCCATCAAAGCTGAAGTTCTTTTGACTGTCTTTTTCTCATTTTCAACTTCTGCTTTTTACTCTATTAGTATGATATGTATCTTCCATGATTATGAAGGGAAGGGCTTGGGCAGGAGTCTGACTGGCACTGAAGTAATGCTGTGATTTTACATGAACTGAATGTCAAAAGCAAAGAGCCCCGAAGTTAATCATTGCTTACTGTGACTGACTCAGCCTTCATAATCCTTTTCCCTGCTCAGTTCTTTTCATTGTGCCACTTGACCTGCTTCCTCATGGCTGGACTACGTACCTTTATCGTGTGTTGTACAGGGATCCAGCCTGGGAAGGGGAAATGATTTTTGCAAAGCTTTAGGGGATGATTCTGCTCAGACCAAAACTTGCTGGGGGTTTGAGCTTACCAAACATGAGACATCCAAACACAGGCACTTACTCACCTTTTCCAACCTGGGTTTCCAGCAGGGTTACTTTGTCTTTTAAGTAGAGATGGATATCCAGTTTCAAACAGAAATGATGTTAGTAGGCAGTAGTTTTGCCTCTAGGATTGGGAGCAAAGATCCAATCTGCTGCCACCAACACACCTATTCTGAATTGACGGGAGGTCATTTCTATTGCTTTTCGTGCCCTTCATCATCTCTGGCAAAGGAATAAGGACAGCAGCACCCCGCTGTGTGGTTGATATGTTTGTGCTGCTTTGTGTTAAGAAGTAATGTTTTTGCATCTCTTAGGTTACACACTTCTAGTATATTGCTACCCTCACCCACTTTTCTGCCAGCAGGTGTAATGGAATGTTATGTTTTGCTCTTACGTAGCTCACATTGTGTACTCCTATAAGATAAGGGGTGATATATGCCAAGTACTTATGACAACTGCTAAGTACTAGCTTGCCATAGACTTCAAATGGACTGGAACAAGCTCTGTAAAAATATCCTCTAAACTTCTGAAACCTTTTCCCTTATCGTTTTGTGTGGTGTTATCCTCCAGTAGACCATATGTGAGAAACAGCCCTGCAGAAAATTACAGTGTGCTACAGCAATCTGCCCAAGTGAAACACTGTTCTCAGGACTGCAACTTCTGGCACACAGTGCTCGACTGCTTGCCCTGTTTACACTGTTGATAGGGTAGGGAGAAGAGGAATCAAGCTTGACTGACCCTAGTACTTGCAACCATAGGGGTGAGGGGCAAGTTGGTTAGGCAGTTCCTTTCCATGTGAGACTGGGGTATGTGTTGTATCCACTGGCATAAGATGGCACAAAATATACAGATGAGCATCCTTTGTTGTTTCCAAGACTTCATTTGACTACTGTCAAACAAAATTAATGGAATTCAGCAGTCATCTTCTTGTTTAAGAGGTGCATGGCATTTACAGCTGAGATGTTATCAGCAAGAGAAAATTAGTGTACAGGACCACAAAATCACTTTGCGGGTATTTCCAGTTTCATGCAGCAAAAATCTAGGTCTTAGTTTCTTAGAGTATCCAGCTGGTGGTGCCAGATAGTAACTGCAAAGGACACTGTATTTTAAATGCTTGGAATATAAATTGTTTGGATAAAGGCGTCTTCATAGTTGTTTCTCAGACTGTTAAAGAACTGTCCTCTCTTTCAGTGGAAGCAGCAGACCAGCTTCTAGATATCAACTGTTGTGTGTTTATGCCTTGCACAAAGTGGCATGAAAGTGTCCCCCTTATTCACTCTCGATTATAAGAAAACTCACTTTGTACACAAGGTGTAACACACACGTATAAAAGATGTGTATAGATATACATGGATTACAAGTGGTGGAGGGTCAGGCTTGGGACAATTTCCCCTGCAGTAATATGTTTATTGCTTCATTAATCATAGTAAACCTTAAGAACACATACACCTGTTTTCTTGAGTGATGAACATCTTTCATACCTGGCATTCATACAACTTACATGATCCAATGTCCAAGGTCTTTAACACTCTTATTATGGCTATTGATGAGTCAGCTTGTGACCTTCTTTTTCTTTGAAGTTCAGTAGTTAAAAGTATTTAGCTTGGAAGAAGATACCTGTTTTCAAAGTTAAAAAAGGGAATGGGGGAGAAGCAGGAAAGGAACACTGTGTTATATTTCATTGGCCTAACAGTGACCTATGAAATGTGATGGTGAGGACAGAAAATGAAATGTGCCAATGACTGCAGCCACAGTTTGTTTTCACTCTTTTTGATATTTGATTATAAAGGTTAAAGCAGGGCAGGGGAAAGGGAGTGCTAACCTGGAGTGCTAGCTTTTCTATGGCTGCCTGCCATGTAAGTTGGCGCCGATTTGAAGTGGTCAGGTTCATTGCTGGCAGGCAAGAGGCAGTGAGGAATAAACCCTACTCTTTCAGAGCAGTCATTTTTGTAACAAGGTCACAGGTATGGTTATTTTAGGAACTTTTTTCCCTGTTCTGGAGGGTGCCCTGAGTTCCCATGTGCCTCTTGCTTCCCAGTGAGAGATTGCAACAGACGGCTGCTTGCTCAACACGTGGTTTTTGCTGAGATAGGCTGAGCAGAGGGCAGAGGGCGAGTACGACCAGTTGGGGTGGGGAAAGTATCATAAAGGTGAGTCAGGCAGAGTGAGGCTCATGGAGAACGGCACGACTCACTCAGGCTTCAGAACTGGTGGACTCTTGGCAGTGCGATTCATCCAGGCACCATGACAGGTATCTTGCAGAACACAGCACTCAGAACTTTGGTCACTGTAATTTTGAAAGCAAGTTGAAGTTACATGCTGAGTGAGCACTAAGAAGGAACTGGCTCCAGAGACATCTACTTCAAGGTTCCACTTTTCCGCCTACCAAAATAATGCCTTAGTTTGTCTTCAGAGACGAAGTAATCCCTGAGAAGTTATATTAATTGTATTCTCAAGGAAAAAAAATTATGTACAGTCCTTGATATAGTAAAATCAATCACTGTGATTGAATAGTTCAGTATTTTAAGAATACACTGTGCAGTAGAAATCTGAGAGGAATAGCTCACTCTGTTCTGAGATCTGGTGTCCAACGTATATGACTGTGGTTGTGCAGTTTTGCTCTGCTCTAAATACACCTCATGAAATCTCCTGAAGTATTTCTTGTACAATTGTGGAGGATGATGATGTACTAGGCCTCATTAAGAAAATTAAATCCTCTTCACAGCACTATATCCAAGCATTCTGCAAATGTTTTGGAGGACAACGGCTGTGCTCTGCTCCCCGTCACTCTTGTGAAATCCTGCTGTAGTGAAGGGAGGCTACGTGTGAGGCCAGGGCTGGACTGCAGCCCGTTTGAACTGGCTGAGCAGTTATGGCTTATGTTTATAGCATTTCTTCAAGGAAGCAGGGAGCTCATTTAACATCCCCACTGTATCCGTTGTTCTTGTCTCCATAGTACCCTCAATCTGTCTAACAAGAATGGGTGGGATGCTGCAGTGGAAGAAATACGGGACGTACACCCCCGTTCTTTCATAAACATTGAACATGTTTGAACTAAATGAGCTAGAGTAGCAATTGCTGGTTAAGCTCTGGTTGCTCACATCTGGGTTGCGTGACTCCAACTAAGAACAGAATGTGGCTGCTCGTCCTTACGTGCATCTGCAGTCATTAACCATTTGATGAATTCAAGGGGATATGTAGTACCATAGACAGAAATTCTCAAGCTACATACGTGCTACCTTTTCTCCTAGGGCTTTAGTTAAATGGGACTTTCCTGTAGGCAAGCAAATTGTTTTCTTTTTCCTTTTGATCTCTTGGGATTCTATGTTTTAGTCTGCTTGTCTTACTTTAATCACCTTTGATAGAAGTTCCCTTTTATCATGCGTGCAAAGATAGTTTGATAGGCCTGGTTGAATGCCATGATGCAGCTAAATAACAGTTTGTGTAAACACAAACTCTTGGAATTCCATGTATCACTTTATTTTTTCCATATGTCACATCAGTAGATTTCACAGTACTGTCAGTATCATGATTTTTGATGTTTTTATTGTTGAGCTCCAGCTTCTGGATGTTTTAATTTAAAATAAATGTAAAAATAGCTTATATGTCAAGCTCTTGTGGTTGCAGAAGAGTATTTAATAACCTGCTCAGCTGCACGTGAAGAGCTTGGCAGGTAAAAAGTAAATTAAAATACATTTATTTTGAAAAATAATCTGTTCATGATTAATGATTTTAGAATGCTTGGGACTGTTGATGTTTCATACACAGTTGTTTGTTGTTTATTTGCAGATAAGCAGCAGGGCAGGACTTCTGAACTGGAGAATTTCAGATTTCGAGTTTGATTGCTGCTTAGTTACATCTGCTGGTTGACATCTTAGGCACGTGATAATTTTAAATACATCTAGAAAAATGACTAAACATTTAGACAATAACTATAAACATGAAATGTGTTTCTAAGGGCTGGTCAGACAATCTTCTACTTATAAATTTTTCTAAACCAGGGATATTTGAGCTTACTTAATTGCTGTGGCCATTAATTCCTGAGAACTTCTTGCCTTGAACATTATGTTTTAAGAAATAACTTTAAAAAGTAGCATTTGTAAAACTTCTTCTAACCTCCAATTAGTTATTAGTTACAGAACTGATAAAAAATAAATGAATAAACTTCCAATTTTTGTTTGGATTTTTTTCTTTTCACACTTGTGTGGCTTGGAAGCAACAACCCGTTTTTGTACGCTGCTGCTTTTATTTTGAACTAATACATTAACATTCATGTTTCCTGTCCTAATCTAATTAACGTGGTATTTTCCATAGTACAGAACCCCACTCCCTTGACTCTTCAGTTAGAAAGTATAGAAGGATACATAAAAAACTAGTGCCTTGGTTTTTTGTTTTTAGGTTTTTTTAAAATCTAAACTAAATTTTAGAAACTCACTTAAAATATTGGAAAAAGTCCACTATAGGCCTTTGTACCATAAGCATTTAGGCACATAAGGGATCTCAATGAACTGGACAGACATTCCATTTAGGAATTACCTATCTTTTATTGTATAACTTATTTTCTGCTTTTAGTTGCTGCTACTGTATTTCTGACTTCCATAGCCTTTCAAGACCTCAAAATTAATGTTAATGATATTTAATAAATAAAGTGACTTGAAGTGAAGGTTTTCTTAATGCCTTGAATTTTGAAGCAGAAATCCCATGATAGAGAGGACTTCTATTTATCAGTGCTGAAATCTCTATACAAGCATGGAAGACATTTTTAGCTGTGAATTTGCTGGGGAAGCTACTCCCTGATAGCAGGAACATGCTGTTGTAAAGTGGTTTGCATTTCCTAATGTCACATTTTTTATAGGCTGCAGTGATATGATGCCTGTAAAAGCTGACCCATTATGCAACAGCTAGAAATAAACTATAAAGTATGATAAGAAGTCATAACTCCTAAAGAAGCATTAGTAATAAGTATTTCTATTGCCAATGAAAGTATTTATTATGTGTAATTGATAAAATAGATGGATTTTTACAGAAAGGGCAGGTTCTGCACAACATTAGGTTTCTGGTAACGTGCTGGAGATTATTTCTTTTGTATATGTAGTACTTGCACTGTTTAGTGTATTTATATTTAGTTTTCATTTAGGTAGGAATTTCTGAACAAAAAAAAAAAAACATTCACACTCTTGCTTTGCCTGGTGTTTCTTCCAGTAGTATCTCAATCTTGATTATGCACTGTTCTATAAAAATAGCAGTAATTAGTGGGGTAGGAGGTGAGTTGATTTTCTTGTGGTTTTGTTTTTGTTTTTCTGGTCTTGTTTTCTTTGTAGTGAAAATAGAAAGATATGCAATAACTAGCTTTCATTTCGCATGTATAAACTGAGCAAACCAGATGGCAGATCCAAATAGCTGACTTTCTTCTCTTGTATTTTCAGAACACTTTTCACTTTTGTGTTTATTCCTAAATAATTATGTGATTTTATCTGCATGAAAGAAGATGTAAAAGCAACAGAACTGAGCCTTTCTAATGTCAAAAGCCAAAATAAAAACAACAGGGTTGAAACAAATCCTCAGGTGGAGACACCCACAAAGAATTAGATAATCTTTTTTTATTATGCAGTATCAAATGTAGCAGTGACAAAGAAAATCCTCTCATCTAACACATCTATTGCCCGTCTGAGGTTTTAGAATGTAATTTGTTTGGACAACTCTTTTACTGCTCAGTTACTTCTTCCTTCTGCAAAAGCATCCAAGACTTGTTAAATAAATACAAATATTTTCTCTCAAATTAAACTTCCAGTGCTTTACACAGAATGGAAGTGTACAAACCCACAGCCAAAATTTTTGAGGTGGTAAGGTCAGGGTAGCCTAGCTCAGCTGAGGGCTGTAAATGCTCATCACTTAAATTAAGGAGCTGCTTCTATCTTTTAGCTTTGTTGTTTCTGAGGAGTTCTTGGTTGTTGCTACTGTTGAAATCCTCATAGCGTTCACCCTCTAAATTATCCAGGTGGGATTTAAAAGCAGGAGAAGGGAAAATTTACACTGGCTGACATTTCCTGCTTGATGATTTAGGAGATGAGGATTTAAAAAAATGGAGACTTAGAGGGGGAAAATGTGAAAATGCTCTGAGTTACAACAGGGCACAGAATATTTGTTTCAGAAGTAAGACTACCATGACCCGGGTCCATATCTCTAACAGATGTACTTAGCTTTGCATACTGATTACAGCCCTTTGAAGTAGATAGGAGTGAATAGTTGTGGGTGAATTTAAGCTGATACTAAGCCCTCCAGTGTTGCATGTTCCTGAGAATGAAGTTCAATTAGAAGCCACTCTAACTTTTACATTATTTCTGTTGTATCTTTGATAGATATAACCCAAGCTGGAATTCATCGAGTGTTCCAGTTCTGACCCTGATCCTCCAACATCCCATTTAACTACTCACATGATAAAGTTATTTGTAAATGTTAAATCTTTGCAGGATTATGATCTAAAGGAGTATTAGAGCCTGATCCAGCAACTTCAGAGGCCTGCCCTAGATTTTGGTGATCAGTGTATCAGAGCCATACTAAAGGGATTAAGATGCTGCTAGTACTTACTGAAGATACGGTTTTCCCAAAAGCACGGCTCGGTATTCTCATATTAACACAGCCAGAATAAGTGATGTAAGTTTGCACATTATATAGCATATCTCGCTGTACTTATACTAGTATCTCTGCTAGTTTACAGTGGCTCCAGTAGCCTTCATTTTATTTATTCATTCATAATCCAAATACTTAGCAGTATAAATATTTTCTCTATATGGCTATACACATAGACATATATTTATATACTGTATGAGGCTATATCATGGAGGAACATAATATTTTGCTGCTGCCTGTCTTAGATGAGTGGGTTACCGGCTGCAGAAAAACAAAGGAGTTAGGCAGGGTGCCACAGCCCTGTTTCAATAAATCTGCTGTGCCTAGAGCTCTCCAGGACACCAAGCCTTTCTTTAGCGAGGATGGGATTTATAGCACTTGAGAAGCTAGTATGTGCTAGGCTTTTGTAAGAAATTAAGGAAGAAAACATTAGAAACCTGTTCCTACTTCCGGTACAGAAAGACTGTGGGGTCTTTTCCTTTCCCTCTTCATTTTATACTCTTTCGTTTTACTTCTCCGCCTTTCTTATGTCAGTAGATAATAACTTCCCTTTATTTCACTAGTGACAAGTAGGACTGGGAAACTGATGCCAGAATAGATTTGGCGCTTTGGCTAGAACTCAAAATGTACAAAATAAAGGTGTTCCCCACCCATGGTTTGCAGTTTATCTTCATACTATGGGATTTATGTTGTGCTGTTTCATTAGAAGATAGTCCTTTTACTATGTGTTGTATGGCCATGCCATTGAAAAAGCATTGCACTCCTGAAATGTGCAATATTTTGCCTAAAAACATTGGTAGGGGGGAAGCATTTTTTCACTTCTATTTTATGCTGAAGAAGATACAGGTCTATGATGTAATTATGCCACATGGATGTGGAAAATTAGTTGCGGCCAGAACACAGGTTCCCTTGACAGATTGGAATGCCTGGTTTTAGACTACTTCCTTTCTCATTACGTGGCATCATAATGAACAAAGTAATACTAAGAGGTATAAAATCATCATTCTTACATAATATCTTTCATCTCAGGATTTCAAATCATTAATCTGTGCCCTTTAACTCAGTAATCACATGAGTAGGGTCTTCCTCACATAAAAGAAACATTTCCAAATACTTCACATCCTGTTGAGGAAAGGAGGAGTAGCTAAGTTTACTTAGTCAAGAACTGAGATTAAAACTTTATGCATCTGCTTCATCGTAAGCACCTTTCTTTCCATTGCAGCTGTAGATGCAAAAGTCCCAGTAAATACTGAGATATGGGCATTTTATTGCGTATCAGAAACCTGATGCTGCTTGGTTTAAATTTAGGATCACTGTCTGACACAGATCTGTTGTGTTGCTTCTTAAAGAAAAAAATTTTGTTACATACAATCACAGCTAGTTGTTTATTTTAAAAATAGCTTACTTCACAAGCTGGATTTTGTTCAAGGTGCGTTACCTACGCTGACATGTTTGTCAGCAGTGTTTGAGATGAAAACATATACCCAGATGAATAGCCTTCTCCCATATGAATAATTGCAACAGAATCTAATCAAATGAGTCCCTTGTTTAGAAAACATACAGAAACCAGGTCTATCAGTAGGATGAGAATACAGCTTGACTTAGGAAAAGCCTTCAGAATATTAGCTGAAAGTTACTAAAATGCTTAAATTGTTCAGAAAAGACAAAATACTGCTGTGGCTTTCCAAAGTTATTTGTCGTACTTGGTATTCTGATTTTGTTTGATGGTCATTTGTTTGTTCTCGGGCCGACGGGTTTAGGGCCAGTATAGACCGGGACTTGCTATTCCAGAGTCAAGGGTATCAACTCTATGAATGAAACAGAAAATTATTTCTTCTGATTTATTTAATTCTTCTATGAAAATCCACAATATCAAGTTTTGTACCTTTATGCAGCTACTATGCACGATCCAGAGCATCCTTTTAGCCCCCTGAGTTGGGTTGCAATAGGAAAATAAAAAGCGTACAGTAAAAATTAATACCGCTTGACAGCAAAACAAAACAACAAAAACAATTAAAAAAAAAAACAAACTAGGAATGCTATATTAAATTGCTAATTAACTGTCAGGCTGAAGAAGTGGTTATAAGAGAAGAATGCTTAGCTTTAACTATGTCTAAGTTAAGCCCAATAATTTGTTCTTGCTCTTTTGAAATATCATGAAAATGCTGATGATTCTGCATCACCTATAAAACCTGACCTGAATCACTTGATAAGGCATGATCACTTGAATAATGTGTTTTAATATTAACAACTGTCGCAACTGGTGCTTACAGACGAAGAGTCTAACAAAGGCTAGTTTGTTTGTTTAATCCCAGACTCAGGACTTATCACAACTCACTAGTAGAGGAAAAGTGACTGTCAGCTCTATAATCAAGCAGAAGAAACACCCTAAATTTGGAAGCAGAAACTAGATACATCCAAACCACAAATAACTTGCAGCATTTTGTTGTTGTAGTATTCTGAGGCAAACTGGTTCTTGGTGCAGTTTTCTTTGGTATGCAGAAGCCTCTCTAATACTTGAGCACTTCAAATAAAGACTTAGTTGTTTCTCACATGTGTAGTGTGATGCACGCAGAAGTATATGTTTGAAAATGAGTGAGATTCTTTAGCCCATGTTAGACAGGTAGTCAAATTAAATGATGATAATCTGTGTTGTTTATCTTCCTTAGAATCCCCGTTTCCTACTGGTTATTTAACTGCTATCAAACGTGCATTTAATGTGTCAAAATGGTGGAAGACATGGTTCTGTTCCTCTGTTATTTTCTAATTCCACATGCAAGTCACCCAGAAGTTATCAGAACCAGTGAAAGATTTTAAAACAAGCCAATGCTTTGAGTGCTAATGTTCAATTTCGCATGACTTAAGATTATCCATTTAATTTGCACTTTATTGTTATCGTCAGATGATGCATTATTGCTGCACTTGAGTGAGCACGAACTCCTAGCTTCCAGGACAATCACTTCTTAAGCTTCTCTAACTTGACCTGAATCAGCTTATTTAGTTGCATGTGCATTATAGTTGCTGTATTGTACTGTGTTCCTGCCTTCCTTTAATGTTCCTGCTTGTATTGATTATATAGGTGCAGAAAGTTACACCAAACTACATAACTGAACTTAGAGATCAGTTCTTCTATCCATAGCCTTACTCTTCTATCATATCTGATCACTTTCTGAAAGCACATCGAAGAATATAGAGTATACCATTTGTTTTAAGAAATTAAGTTCTTATCACCCAAGTACAGCTATAATCCTGCACCACTGAAGTTTGTAGAAGTGAAAGCTAAATAGATGGTAGTCTCTTGAACTTGTTGAATGTACAAAAATGTGCTTATGCTGCATCTTCTCAGGTTAGGAGACAGAATACCATTTTTTGGGTACTGAGACATTTTTAGGAGCCAAGATAGGGAAGAACTTCCTTGGAAAGGCTCACTGTACATCTATGGATGGGATATGAGCAAAGTGAACTCTAGCTGGTTTGCAATTTACATCCATTCTGATCTTAGCATATCAGAATAGGAGTGAAGCTGGAGGAGAAACATAGCAAGTTACCTTCCATTGAAGTGGATGGATATACACTATACAAATAGGGGCCTTTGAAGTAACACTAGTGTTTTGTACTAGTTTACTTGTTTTTCTGTACTGTATACATCTCATTTCACTCCATCTAGTCTAAAAACTGCTTTTGCATAATGAATTTTGGCAAATAAAAGGTACGTTGCTAAACTACTTAATTACACCTTGGCTGACTTGTCTGAATTTTCAAATCTTTATTTCCTAATAATTCGAAAGGAGATGCCAAGGTCTCAATAAAATTATTTTATCCCTGTTTATGTGGGGAGTTCTCTTTTTATTCCAATTCCTTCCTTTCCTTCCTTTCCTTCCTTTCCTTCCTTTCCTTCCTTTCCTTCCTTTCCTTCCTTTCCTTCCTTTCCT
>JANHGO010004462.1:0-24938 GCA_024606505.1 Aquila spilogaster | reverse complement strand
AGCAGCTGGAACACACAAAGTTCCACACAAACACAAGGAAGAACTCCCTTACTGTGACAGTGACGGAGCACTGGACAGGCTGCCCAGAGAGGCTGAAGTTTCCTTTGTAGATTTCAGTACCTGTCAGGACACCTTCCAGTGCAACCTACTGTAGGGAATCTACTTTAGCAGAGGGGTTGGACTTGATGCATTTCCAAAGGTCCCATCCAACCCCTCCTATTCCGTGATTCTGTAAAAAAACTGCTGTGTATTTAATGATTTTTTTCTTTTTACAAATAGTAGAAGTGGGTTTGGAGCTCATTTTGCTTTTACAGAAGAACTGACCATTAATTTAGACTACAGTATTTACCATCTGGTTCTTAATAACTTAGACATAAATGGGTCACTGTTCACAAACCGCTCAGTATGCTCCTACATACACGACTAACTAGTTAATTTAGAATAGTTCACTCAAACTGTTATATTACTCTCTGTGGATTCAAAAATGCAACTAGAGCACACTAATACAGCAACAGACATAAGGAAACTATCACTGCTATAAATCAACATCAAGAGAACTGCTTTGATAGTATCTACTTGAACTTGCAATAAAACCTGTTAGAGAATGAATGGAGACATTGATAGTGAGCTCTTTTTCCTGAAAGCTGAGAATAACTGATCAACTGAACCTTCCTACAAGTGCAGAGCATGGAAAATGGATGTTTTAGTTAAAATAGCATGACAGATACATTACTGGTGAAGTTGACCAAAGGGTAACAACGATGAATTTATTTTTGCAGAAAATTTTTCAGTTGATAATGTGACATCATTTAAACTGTTTATGCTTGCACTATGTATGGTCTGAAGGTCAGAATTATCTGAAAGAAGCTACCATCCGTCCAAAAAGGACTCTCGCCTTACACTCTCAAAGCATATTAGATATTAATGATTTTTTGTTCTAGTGACTAAGACCAAAAAGGCAACAATGCGCTTATCTAATTCTTTCCTTTCTCTCTCTCTCTATGAGCCATAGTAGCAACAATTAACAGATAAAAAAAAATCCAGGAGAACAGCAAGATAAGAAATAAATAGTGATTCATGCTATATTTTCTGCTAGCTGAAGCCCTGATCAACTGAAAGAATAGAACTATTCTAACCAGCTTCAGTAGAACTTCTCAGAAGTTTGTGGTCATTTTGTGTGGTTTTTGGCTTTTGTTTTTGGTTTTTTTTTTTGCTACTACATCATGTGCCTCTCAAACAAACTGAAGGCATCTTTGAAACAGGAGAAACAACCAGTATAGTTTAAAATTTAGCTCTCCAGCTCTACAATCTGGCTATGATTTGATTGGTTATTCTGAGAATTCACAAAAACCTACTTGAACAATCAAGCATTCCTTAGACCAATCTAGCAAAATGCCAAAGTACTGGCTATAATATATACACATTTTAAATAAATTGTAAAATATACAAATAAATGGATTGCAGTTCCACTTAGAGAAAGGGCATCTTCTCATCCTAAAAAAGACTTACCATATACACATCAAGTTTTTTTTATAATACTAACAGGTGTAAATACTCGAGGTGTATCTTCAGCACAATAGCTAGCTCACAATGCATCTATGTCACCCCTGTTTCTGAGCAAAAGACAGTATATCTAAATTAGTAGGTGGAATCACTCTACGAACTTATTTTTGCAATAAGTTTATGCTACTGAAGCTGCGAATTTGATTCTAATAACCTACACGCCATGATTAAAATACAATTAATGGGAGAACAGAAGTAAATAAAATACTGGCCTTCACATTCTCAAAACAAGCAAATACAATATACTTATTTTAGGTTATAGATGTACCAGGCAGAAAACAGTATATGAAAGTAACAGTTTGGATCATCATAAAAAATAATACTCTGCACATAGAGCTCCCTTGGGATTTGCTCACAACCTAATTTCCTACAGAAAACTAGACAGCAGGAAAAAAAAAACAGGAATCCAGAAAGAGCTAAACAGAATGGATACAGTAACCCTAATTTTCTTTGTTAAAGTTTCACAACACACAAGCAGAGAGAGCCCAACCATGATCACCAGATGCATAAGATGAGGACCCAGGTTTAGCTGATTGCTCAGAAAAAAAAAGAATGCATTCCACACTGCAGCATATGGACCTTTTAAAAGTATGCTTTGGACAACAAAAACAGTCACTGCAATTATTCTACAGCATTTATCTACTATAAAAACAGTGACTGCAAAGGATTGCAGTGACAGCAGAAAGGTGCTAACATCTGTCTTACCTAACAGCTTAAAACATTACCAAAAATCCAGTTCTGGCTTACAAAACTCTGAACATTTTAGGTAAGTGACTTATAGCTTATAGCTGTACCCATGACCCTACAAGTGGCCTTTCTGCAAGACAGAAGAAGATGCAGCACAAAAAACTGATACACGTACCAGGTAATTATTCCCATGTTTGGATTTGAGCATTCGTGTTACATCTTGTAGATTGTGGAGGTAAGTTTCCTCAGAACAGTCAGCAGGGAAGGATACAGCAATGATTCGTTCAGTGATGTAAGTGAGGTCAAGTTCATAGCCCTCCTCCATAATGTGATCAAAGTCTGCACTTCGGCACTTCCTGAGAAGAAGTTAAACAAGGCAGTTCAGAACAAAGCAGCAGAGAACAGATAGTATATTAATGAGAAGAAACTGCAACTTGAACTCATACAATCAGCATCTGCTGTTTTCAGAGTTTTCACTGAAAATAAAAATTTATTAAATACCATAAAGCATAAATTCTTCAGTATGTAAATGATGAGGTAGCCAAATACTAGAGTTCTTCACAACTCTAACGAAAAAACCTCTGCAATCAATAATGTAGAAAAGCAATGAGATTAATGCAAGCAATTTTAATAAACACTAGCACAAAAAAATGTAGGAGTTAGAAAAAAAGAAAAGCAAGAAACCTACAATATACAAATATATGACCACACATACCTCTCTATGGAATTCTGCAAACGCTTTGTGAACTGGTAGATATACTAGTTGGCTATAAAACATTGCAGGTAGACACCATCTTGAAATCTGCTCTGAGTAACACTAGGTAGATCTAAAACTAGTCCCCAGACTGTAACAGACACTAATATAATGCAACTAATCTCACAGGTTAATCAGTCTGCTAATTCTCCAGGTTGAGGGTGAAAACAGACACCTTACCTGATCCTTCTTAATGGAATGATCAAAAGATGACAATTGTATGTTAGGTTTGAATGGGAAAGGGAATAAAACCAGACTTTCCAGAGAGGAGATTAGGAGCAACACTCCAGAGTCAGGGGTGAGACCAACAGCCCACATGAAGTGCATCTACAATAATGCATACTGTATGGGGAATGAACAAGAGGAGCTCAAAGCCATGGTGCAACAGGAGAACTATGACTTAATTTCCATCACTGAAACATGGTGGAATCATTCTCAGGACTGGGGTGCTGCAATGGAGAGCTATAAACTCTTTAAGAGAGAGAGGCAAGGAAGGAGGGGCAGTGGAGTGGCTCCCCATGTCAGAGAGCATTCAATTCTACAGAGCTCAATACTGGAAATTATAATAGAGTCATTATGGGGTGAGGATAAGGGAAAGGCCAACGAAGCTGACACTCATAATGACTCAACTAACAACCTAGAAGGAATCCGTTACAGACCACCCAACCAGGATGAAGAGACAGTGTTCTATGGGCAGCTTGCAGAAGTCACGTCAGTAGCCCTGGTTCTTGAGGGGGAGTTCAACTTACTCAGTGTCTGCTGGAAATATAATACAGCAGAGAGGAAGCAGTCCAGGAGGTTCCTGGAGTGCACTGAAGAGAACTTCCTGATACAGACAGTAAGAGAGTCTACTAGGGGAAGCACCCTGTTAGATCTGCTGTCTGCAAACAGAGAAGGAATAGTTGGAGATATGGTGGCTGGAAGCTGTCTTGGGCATAG
The DNA here is from genome assembly GCA_024606505.1 of Aquila spilogaster. NCBI lineage: Eukaryota > Metazoa > Chordata > Aves > Accipitriformes > Accipitridae > Aquila > Aquila spilogaster. The sequence goes on along the minus strand of JANHGO010004462.1, from coordinate 20,995 downwards.
CAAGTATAAAATCAGGATCAGCAAAAATGCTACCAGGGAATTCTGGAGGGCAGACTTCAAACTATTTAGAACGTTGAGTAGAAGAATCCCTTGGGAGTCAGCCTTGAAGGGCAAAGGTGTACAGGACAGCTAAACATTGCTCAAGAAGAAAATCTTAAAGGCACAGGAACAGGATATCTCCCTGTGCCATAAGATGAGCTGGCGGGGAAGAAGACTGGCCTGGTAGAACAGGGAGCTTTTGCTGAGACTTAGAGAAAAAAAAAAAAGAGAGTTTACGATCTTTGGAAGAACGGTCAGCCAACCTGGGAAGAGTATAACGATGTCACTAGGATATGCAGAGGGAGAATCAGAAAAGCAAAAGCCTAGCAAGAACTTTATCTGGCCACCACTGTTAAAGACAAGAAAAAGAATGTTTTTACAAATATATTAACAGAAGGAGGGGAGCCAAGGAGAATCTCCTGTGTATACTGGACCCAGAGAGAAACATTGTCACTGGGGACAAAGAAAAGTCCTAGGTTCTCAATGCCTTCTTTACTTCTGTCTTTAACAGTTAGGCCACTTATCCTCAGGGTACTCAGCCCCTTGAGCTGGAACGCAGGGACAGGGACCAGAATATACCCACAACTTAGGAGGAAACAGTGAGCTTCTACTCCCAACTGGACTGTCACATGCTCATGGGTCTGGATGGAATCCACCCAAAAGTACCAAGGGAGCTGGCAGAGGTAACCACAAGACATTTTCCATCATTTATCAGCAGTCCAAGTCAACTGGGGGTGAAAAAAGATTTGGGGGGGTCTTAGTTGGCAGCCAGCTGAACAGGAGCCAGCAGCATGCCCAGGTGGCCAAGAAGGCCAATGGTATCCTGGCCTTGTATCAGGAATGGTGTAGTCAGAAGGACTAGGGAGGTAATCATGACCCTCTACTTGACACTAGTGAGGCCACTCCTTAAGTACTGTGTTCAGTTTTGGGCCTCTCAATACAAGAAAGACATTGAGGCTCTGGAGCATGTCCAGAAAAGGGCAACAAAGCTAGTGAAGGGTCACTAGGGACACAAGTCTTATGAAGAGAGGCTGAGGGAACTGAGATTGTTTAGTCTGGAAAAGAGGAGGCTCAGGGAGACCGTATTCCAACCTGAAAGGATGCTGTAGCAAGGTGGGGAGCAGCCTATTTTTCCAGGTAACTAGCAATAGAACAAGAGGGAATGGCCTTACATTGTGCCAGGGGTGGCTGGATATTAGGAGAAATTTATTCTCAGAAAGAGCGATGAGATATTGGGATGGGCTGCCCAAGGAGGTAGTGGAGTCACCATCTCTGGAGATGTTCAAAAAAGGTAGATGTCACACTGACAGACATGGTCTAGAGCAATCACAGGCATGGTATGATGGTTGGCCTAGATCATCTCAGTGGTCTTTCCAATCTTAATGATTCTCTGATAAGGCAAAAGTAAGATCTTCAAGTATGTCCAGTTCTTTTCTCAGAGAAGAACTGTATAAATGTTCTTTGCACAGCAGAATTTGTCCTGCAGAAGACTGTTCTTAAAAATCTAAAGCACAAATAACAAAACCTAAAACGTGACAGCATTATGTGACATTACCACACCAAATATTAAAGAAATACCTACTGTGATCCTTTGTCACAACTGAAAGAGTTCTTCAAAACACTGCTGGAATTCTGGAACAAATGAAGTAGAAAGGTCAATACGGTAACTTTCTTGTTGCATTTATGTCAACATTACTGTCCTTTTCCCCCACCATTATTATGATTCTACTCTAGAAAACTAAAACAACAGGATAAGAGAGTATCATTTTCTTATGTTTAAACCACAATACGAAACACTGTGGTTATGACCAGTTTATGTCCAGCTCTTCATGCAGAACATACATGGAGTCACTACTGTCAGAAAAGTACTGGTTGTCTAACACAGTTAAAAAATCTTTTGTGCTTTCCATGGTAACTCTGCACTAAGATTAGAACAGACATTCAATGGATTTCTGAGAAGCTGGAGCTTGTATTTCTGTATAAACCCATTAAGCTGCTATCAACTGATTGTCTTGTGAAAATACTGAAAAATATACTGAATTTATTCCAGTAACAGTACTGCAAGTCCGAGCTGAAGAGAATAAATGATCTTGCTTTGTGAGAATTTACTGTGTCATTTCTGTAGTTCTTTTTGTTCAGTAACAGCAACTATGCATTAAAGAGTGCCATAGTTTTCTCTCCCATGAACCTTAGCAATAGCAATTCTCTAATTTAATTATAGCTGTCTCAGAATTAAGTACCAGTGTGATAGTCACCTAAGCTCCCTCTGTACATGATGGAGAGAAATGAAGACACCTAGAGGGAACAGGATCCCTTCCAGTATATTTTTTAGGAAAAGAAAAAAGATAGCTATTGCTACACTAACATTAAATAAAAGGCTTGGAAATACTTAATATTTAGACATCTTTTTACACAGAAAATCAAAAATTCATTTTAATATCAAATATAAGTAACTTAAGAGAAAGACTTCATTCATCTTCCTGCCCTAAATCTATATTTAGTACACAGAAAAATGCACAGAAAAGATTATATAGAGGAAGTGTAAGAGCTGGAACACTAATAAACTCTACCTTTTTTGGCTACATGTACAACGTATTTCCAAACAGAGTAACTTCTGCTGGGCTTTAAACATTTCTATTCAAAAACTAGGACACATCCAAGCACGTGACTAGCATGTCCCCTTCCAAAATTTCTGGAAATCAGCTGTTCCTATCAGTTTTAAACAAGCACATCTGATGGCATAAGGTACACCTCACTGAAGTGCTTGGTTCCAGTTCCACAAATTCCTCTTAAATAGAACTACAGAAAACAGGAAAATTTCATGGTATTTTCAGCTTCTTTTTACTCAATCCTTTCTTAGGATTTCAAAGACTGCAGGTAATAGTCTATGGGTGCTAGAGTAAGTAACTAACTATAAGTTTTTACAGCATTTCTCTCAAAAGAAAATCTGTAAACGCAAGCTTCATCTTAGTATGCTTCTGACTGAATCTAGGTTTAATAACCAATTAAAATTAATCTTAAACTTCTGCAATTGCCTCTCTTTTTTTCAACATTTCCATGCTGTTTCAGGGTAATTTCACCAATAAGAATGGATTCTTCTTCATTCAGAACCAAACCATTATACATCTCAGCATAGACTGAGTTTCACCAGGTACAGAACGCAAAGGCACAGGGAAAACCATGCATAAAGGGAAAATCATGTCCATCTATGGGTAGCCCTTCAAGACAGCAATCGCAGGCTGGTAACTCCCAGAATGGATGATTACAAAGAAAATCTTGTGAAACTAGACCTAATTTTCATTTAGTGCTGAGGTACAAAAGGGAACAAAAAATAATGGCTCAAAATGGGGTGTTTAATTACACTTTGCTAAAAAAACTGTAGTAGTAATTAGAATACATCCAGTGGAAACAGTACTTCACTTGTTGCCAGTAGGACAGACTACCCAGATATTGTTCTTCCTTTCAGTTTCTCACATGGTTCTTTTCTCCTCCTTCAAGGGAATTGCCTGGCAATGCAAACAGTTTATCAGTCATCTGAGAGGTAGATTTCTGAATACAGAAAACTTCTTCAATTTACGTACTAATTCACTTACAAGGATTTTTAGGTATATATACACAGAGATCAATCCCAACCATTTACATAAAAAAAATACCCCTAAGTAAGAAACAAAAGAGAGTAATTTGGTCATATAAATCTAGCTACAGTCTTCTTACAAAAGCCAGGGGTGAAGCAATTGCTTTTCAAGTGACAACTGTCTTCTCTTCAGACAAAGAATAATGTCACTGAGCAGCAATTTCAGTGAGTCCTGTGCCACTGCCCCTTTCCTATATAAACTCAAGTCATGCAGCTCTTCCTTTTCACATCTTCCTTACTGATTCTTTTAACATCTTTGGCTCCTGTATCCAAGTTTGTTGTAGGCTCATTGTAAAGCCAGTTCTATACACTTCGGGGCACTGTAGAAAAAACAGGACAATGAATTACACCAATCATTCAAGCGTTTCATGATGATGACTCCTACTGAATCAGTTTTAGAAAAGCTACAGTGAAACATAAGCTTCTATTTCTTGGATGAGAACCAAAATTTGCAGTCTTTTGGTATCTGTTTTTAGATTGATTTCTAATTTGAAAAGGAAAAAAATGTGCATTGTGAATATAAATGCCTGTTACCGTATATCTAGTTTTGCAGTGAATATTAGAATACATAAATAAAACTCTTTGGAGTTGACTCTCTGCAGAAGAGAGTTATCATCATTTCTACTACAAGTTGCTGTTTAGTAGTACATTCTATTTTTGTTCTGTACACTGAACCTGTAAAAACAGTGTTCTGTTCCCTGGTGTATAATAACAGCAATAGTAAAAAAAGATGTGCCCCATGCAAGAAGGGCAGAAAGGATGATCGAAGCAACTACTGACCCATTACCTTCCCTCATCTCTGTGCTACAGAAGATCATGGAACATGTCCTCCTGGAAGCTATGCTAAGGCACATTAACGACAGGGAGGTGATATGAGACAACAAGCATGGCTTCACCAAGAGCAAGTTCTGCCTGACCAACCTAGTGGCCTTCTATGATGGTGTAACTGCACCAATGGACAAGAGAAGAGCCACTACTGTCATTTATCTGGACTTCAGTAAGGCCTTTGACACAGTCCACCACGATATCCTTCTCTCCAAATTGAAAAGATATGAATTTGGCAGGTGGATTGTTCAGTGGATGAGAAACAGGCTGAGAGATCATGCCTAAAGAATGGTGGGAAAAGGCTCAATGTCCAAATGGAGATCAGCAATGAGTGATGTCTCTCAGAGGTTGGTACTGGGACCAGTGCTCTTTAATATCTTCATCACTGACATCAACAGCAAGATCAAGTGCACCCTCAGCAAGTCTGCAAATGACACCAAGCAGTGCTGTGCAGTTAATACGTTTGAGGGACAGGATGCCATCCAGAGAGATTTAGACAGGTTTGACCAAAGGGCTCAGGAGAACTTCATGAGGTTCAACAAATCCAAGAGCAAGGTCTTGCACCTAGGTCACAGCGACCCCCACTATTAATACAAGCTGAGGGGATGAAAGGATTGAGCACAGCCCTACCAAAAATAAACATTTCCTTGCAACCCAGAAATTAACCATACCCTGTGCTGCATCAAAAGCAGTGTGGCCAGAAGGTCAGGAGAGGTGATCCTGCTCCTCTACTCTACACAGAGAGACCTCACCTGGAGATTATACAGAGAGAACATCTAAGAAGCTAGAACACCCAAGTAGGACAGCAAAGAAATTCCCCAACACTTCAATACTGTCATTTACTACCAAGGGAACCAGATAAGCAGAAGCTGATCAAAAGACAGCTAGCAATCACATGGTGTTTATAACATCTCTGAGGCAGTGTGACACTGGAAGTACAGAAAAAGCCATTCTTGTTCCAGTGAAAATGGATTCAGGGATTTTTAATTTTTTTTTTAAATAAAGACAGACCATATTGCTATTTCAATCATGTCTCCTCATATTAATCTAAAGCTGCAGCAAAGATGACTTTTATACAATTTGTAAGAAATCTTTTAGCTTGCATACAAAGGGTGGAAGAGATAGCAGAAAGGACAGTAAAGCTACCTTTGAAAGCCTTATCTAGCTGATTCTTCCCAAACAGAACAAAGTCCCCAGGAAAGTAAAAGCCCAAGTAGCATGAAGTGAGCTTTGCACACTGCTACTGTCCCTTTTCCATATGTAAACTTTCACCTGAGGCACAGCTCTAATCTTACAGCTGTTCCACATAGCTCCCTACAAGAGCAGAAGCAGAGTTGCACTGGGAAACTTACTACGCATCGAAATGTTATCATATTAAGTATTATGTAAGGAATTTACCCCTAAACTAACTAGTACAATATATGTGCTCCACCTCTGGTTGTAGCACAGTTTCATCATTACTTCAAAGATCTGAATGAGTTTTCTGAATGAATACTATCCACGGGCAATTAAATTAAGCAGAGAAGACACAGTAGGATATGAAAATGTCTACAATAATTCACATGCACTGCATTAAGGAAGAAGCTCTGTACAAATCCTGTACAACACGACTCTGACACCTAACCCAAAATTCCTGTATGTATATACTTCTTCACTCTGTTAAAAAAAAAAAAAAAGTTATGTCCACAGAAAATAATGTGGGCAAAAAGAAAGACTTCAGAAGAAGATCTCTTGAATTTCTGTCTGACCTAGTTGAAGATGCAAACTAAATCAAACTTTCATCCCAAATTTAGCCCCTTACTAAGAGATAACTACATGTACTGATGACATTAATTCTTGGAAAGAAAGAGATAGAACCACTTCTGGCACTTCTTGAAACAAGAAGCCTCATATATTTGGTTTCAATATGTTCGCATTAAAATGCAATAAAACATTGGTTCTGACACAATATAGAATTCAAGCCAAACACTCTATATTGATCCTTACACAGCTTTCACACAAAGCAATAGGGGTTGATGCTAGAAACATTATTTTAGTAGTCACACTGGTGAGTGAAAGCAACAGAGCTTTCCTTTTTCCTGGACCCGATATTATAGAACAAGAAGGAAAGGAGATGGAAGAAGAGAGAAGAAACCCCAGAGCCAAAAAAATGCTCAGCCAGGTTAAAGCAATCTCTTCCAATTTTGTTAAGAAAAAAAAAGGAGAACAAGAGTCTATGATGTTTTCACACTAAGCTCCACCACACTGTTCTTTCATTCCCTCCTCCTCAAAATACCACAAGGAGAACATATGATGAATAAAAGCTCAAAGGTTGAGGTAAGGACAGGGAGATCACTCACCAATTACCATCACAGACAAAACAGACTTTGCATGGGGAGATGAACGTAATTCATTGCCAAATAATAACAGACTAGACTACAGACTGGAGCAGTGAGGACTTAAAGCAATCCAAAATACCCTCCTCTACCATCCACCCTCTTCTACCTTCTCCCCTCAATCAGTGCAGGGGAACAGGGAATAGAGACTGCTGTCAGTCCGTAACACTTTGGCTCTGGTATTCCTTCATCTTTACTCTCATCCTCTGTTCCATCATGGGATTCATCCCACGAGATGCTGTCCTTCCCAAACTGATCCGACGTGGGCTTCCCACAGGCCACATGGGTTTGTATCACAGGGCCCATCCTTCAGCAGACTGCTTCAGCATAGGTCCCAAACTTCCTGCTTCACCACATACTTACAGGATGCAGCTCTAGGCCTGCTCCTGACTCATCCAGGCAGTAGCTGCATCTAGCCCTACAGCTAGGAGACAGCACTTTCTCATGAATCCCACAGCCTTCGAGCTTTACACAGTCTCTGTTTTCCCAAACAAGGACAGTCATTCCTAGTGCACTCCTTTAGCTGGTAACTTTCTTCTCTTTTTCAACAACCTGCTTACATCCATCCATTTTCTGAGCACCACTCTGTGGGAAGTACCTAGTAAATATTTCAGGCACCATATCAATGGACCAATATTAACCAGTGAAAAATATACTAGGTGAGAATGCACAGCTGAAAAAAAATGCCAACAGCTTGCCACCAAGACTGTCTTCAAAGTGGCTGGCTGTGCATGAGCTACAGAAAAAAAAAAACCTGAGGGGAGAAGCATCTTGGCTTGTCTAATAAGTTATCAGTATAAAGAGAAAAACCTCAAGTGCGTTCAGATGTAACAGAAGAAAGCAACAAGTCCTCAACTAACAGAAAATTATCTGCAATTATCTTCCTCACAGTAAATTTCCTAGAAATCTGTGGATAACAGTATAGATGCAACTAAAGAGGTGCACAAAAAACATTATTGCCACCCCACGAAAACAAACTTTACCACTAAGAAAGAAACCTCTGTGAAAGCCTCCTGCCTATATTTGCATGTAGTCACAGATCAGAACTCTTTACCCTCTGCAGCTGACACCAGAAGCTTGCAATACTGAACAACAGTAGACAACACTGGAAAACAAAAGCAACATGCACAAGACTAACACTATGAAACAGATGTTCATTAATTGCAATAGAGAGCTGTTCCTGAATGGAATAACGAATTGGTAAAGACCATGCTTTCAAGTCCTTCCTTCTGCTTCTTTTTAAATGTCAATTTCACCTTTACAGTGGTGAATCAAATATCTGCACCACAAAGTTAACTACAGGTATTTATCATGACTTATTTCAAAATCAAAGAAACTTGACATCTCTAATAAAATGCAGTGACAAAGGATCCCAAAAATTCTTTTGTTCTTTGCTTGTTTTACTTGTTTCAGAGACTGCAATAAAAGTATATTTATAAGTGCTATCAGCACTGAAATACTTCCCATTTACAGAAATTTCTACATCACTTAGAAGACTGAGTTCATCTACTACTACTTGTACCATCAGCACTACAGCAGCAACAATAACAAAGAGCTGGGAAGGGAAATTTCATTTGTTCTGTAAGTAACGCGGCACACTTAAACAAATTAAGACAAAAGGACTGCATACTGACCACAGTACAAAAACTTACACTCTTCCTGCTAAAAAAAAACTTTCTAGAATGTCTCAACCCCTTTGAGTGCAATCAGTCTACAAAGATTTTAATATTTCTCTTTAATTCTCTACTACTTGACATCAAAATAAAGAACACAGTTCATTTCACTGCACCTGGACAAAAGGGGGGTGGAAGGGGAAGATGGGTATGACACTGGGTAGCTAGGAATCCCAGTCAAAGACAACTTCACACAGCATAGAAACCAAAGTGCATACTCTGAAAAAGGCTAGCAAATACTTTGTATAAAAATATATACTTTGTATATATGTATAAAAATGTATACTTTGTAATAAAAATGAACAACCACAGAAAGGACAATAAGTAAATAAATCAGGCCTAGTAAAGGAAAAATAAATAAAATGTAATTACTTACAGTTTTGGTTACATGATTTTCAAAGGCTTCCAAGTTATTTGCCTGCAAAATGAGAAAAACAAACTTTATTTTTCCAGCTAATTTAAACATGTTCTAAGAAAGCCCTCATAATGTATTCAAACAACAAATAAAATGATCCATTCAGAAATACACATATATTCTACAGTATTAATAACCAAACTACCTTTCAAACATATACAGAACGCAAACTGATTTTACATTATCACCCCCTGAATTCAGATTTTTTAAGCCAACGCTCAGCACTGAGGGTACTTTACTACAAGTTACAGTACACACAGAAAGCGAGATATGATACCATGTATTCCCTCATATTTTTTCCAGTCTCCCACTCTATATATACTTTTTCATGGAACAGAACACGTGTGGGTGCTGATAAAGTGAACCACCCAGGCACATTCTAAGTACTCTAAAATCTATGTTCACAGCTTTAATATACATTAAGTTCTATCTGTTGAAGTTTAAAATAAAACATTTTTAAAAATTCAGAATCTACTACTATGAAAATACGACAGGAAAAAAAATCACCAGAGGTAAAACCATCCATCAGTACATTATTTTAAATTATGACTACAATCATCAACATAAAACTAAGGCAATGTAATACAGTGGTAAAATTGGATAAAAAGGCCTCAAAATGTTTGATTAAGAGTTCAACAAGGGCAAAATTTGTCATTTCATAAGATAATCTAGATTAAATATTTCACCATTCAGGATTATACTGTGAGAATAACACAACTATTTCATCTTGAAGAAACACTCATTCAAATGAGAGAATTAAGTTACACTGAAACCAAACTGGTGCTTTGTAAGACTGTACCAAACTTCAGTGTGCTCTGTTTCACAGACCTGGAAGAAGTTCATTGTGCATAAGGAAATATCTAATGTTTAACTAATTAAAATTATTGTTTCAAGAGAAAATTTCAAATTCTGTGCAAAAGACCAACAAGGTTTTACCCAAATAAGATTACAGCCTCTCTGGCATGCACGCATCTCAAACTCCTTTTGTTTATTCCCCATGCTATATGTATTTGCATACAGGCATTTTAGTTGAGTCCCAAACTTTTATTGGATAAAGTGGCTGGAATTCTTCACACTGCTCCTCATGAGATCTTCTGCTGACCTCTGATCCTTTTTTCTGGCTTTAGGCATCTATTGCTGATACTGGCATAGAACCAACAGAAACTGAATGAGGTTCCCCTCTACGAGCAACTTTAAAGTTTTCTTTACCTGCTCGGCAAGCCTGTAACTGAAGATGTTCTTCCCCTCCTTTGACAAACAGACCAGATCAGTCCCTCAAAAAGTATCATAGCTGAAAAAGCCAAATCCCTGGATATGACATCAATCTCACAACCATACCATACCATACATTGATCTGCACACTCTGTTGGTCCTTGCAAAGTCTTTTCCTTTAACCAGAAGAAATAAAAAGAAGACCACCTGCACAACACAGCCTTTTACAAATGCTCCCAGGGGCTCTGTAGTCCTTCAGGATACACCTTGGACTGCTTGGACTGCTCTTGACAGTGTGAAATAACCACAGTTTATAGTAGTCTATGTGCTGTATAAGGCTTGCTAGTCTCTAACATCCCTAATATAAACCCCAGGTAGGTAACATACCCCTCTTGAGACCAGGTCAGGCTGACATATGTCCATCCTCTGTACCACTCAGAAGAGAGTCACCTACAACTATCCGGCTGTATATTCTCTGTTGCACTGGTTGTTGCACAGGGAGAAGATTGGGCTGGCTTAGCTGGAGCCAATATCTCCCCTGATGTACAATGAGTCCATCCTCTTCAGTTCACACAGTAGTGAAACAGTTCTGGAAAAGGGGGTCAGGTTCTACTTCGTCAGGTTGAATGGGGGTTTGGGCAACTTCATCTAGTAGGAGGCATCAGACAAGGGGTGGGTGTTAACGTTCTACTGAAGTTCCTTCCAATCCAAAGCATTCTATGATTCTTCTGTTGGAACACCTAGCTGATCAAAGCTGGATTTTCATGATCCATAAACTTCAAGACAGCAAAGTAATGGACAGCTTGATACAGAGTTTAAAATGAAAGCTAAAGCACCACGAAGACACAAAGGAACACAATGTTTGCCCATGCTAGGAATACCAGCATCTGTCCAACACGGGTACCCTGGAATATTTGTTGACAAGCACTGCAGTATATCTGCATGCCCACACAAGTCCACCACACAGATATCAATAGTGGTTTCAACTGAAAATATAACTTCAAAGCCTACTGTAGGAACAATACTTTAACACAGAGATGATGCTTTATAACTGACATTTTTTTTTTTTTGGCAGGTCACTGGTGTACTTATGTTCAGTTTCTCACTAGCGAAGATTTCACCATTGCAAATGAAAATAAATAAACGATCAGTTACATTTCAGTTGCAAACTTCAACTGCAACTGCAGTTATGGATTTTCAGAGCGTAAATTAGAGTAGCAACATGCTGCTTACTTCACTGCACCTTCACACAATTTAACAAGGTGTACAAGCTGCACTAACCATAATCCTTACATAGACTCACAATTGGCTAACTAAAGGTTAACTAACCCTCCAGAACAGTCTTTGAAGTTACTTTGTTTCTTGTTTAAAGACTTGACTTATCTCATCAGCCAGGAGATAAATACTGTTGAGATTTGACAAGTACAAACTTATCACTCAGAAAAAAAAATAACATATAAACTGAGCAGTGCTATTAATTCCACCCACATACCATAATCTAACTGAAAATTCTAAGTTCTTCCCAGCAGAATAAAGGTCATATACAGAAGAGACACCTACATCATAAAGGTCATATACAGAAGAGACACCTATATCATTATAAACTTATCTACTACTATTTCACAGTCTCCTCAGGATACTGCTACTTAGAGAAAACGAACACATCCATACAGTGAAATGCAAACCATGCCATTTTTTGATTCATTCAGGGATCTCTTCACAGAGATGAATGCCATATTCAAAGTGCTTGGGAAAACACACCACCTGTTTTGCTCTTCACCAGAAGGCTCACACACATGCTGAACTCACTACCTATCCTCCTAGAATAAAAAAGGAGACTATGTGGTATTTCATATAAAATACATAAGTCAGTATTTATTAGAGTTTATTCTCATTTGCAATGGTGAAATCTTTGCTAGTGAGAAACTGAACATAAGTACACCAGCAACCTGCCAAAAAAAAAAAAAAAAAGTCAGTTATAAAGCATCATCTCTGTGTCAAGGTACTGTTCCTACAGTAGGCTTTGGAGTCATATTTTCAGTTGAAACCACTATTGATATCTGTGTGGTGGACTTGTGTGGGCATGCAAGTATACTGCATAAAAACATAAGTTATATATAAGTTATACTGCATATAAAAACATACGTTAGGTGTATCTAATGTCTGCCAGTTCAGAGGGATGTTCTTATTGTTCAGTTTAGCACTGAACTGGTGTAGTATAAAAGTTTCCCAGGATAACTAGAGTATGGAACAAGCAGTAGGAAGCTCTTTTATTTTTCAAGCTTTGAAGTTGCTCTCCAGCTTGCTAAGGCCCTACAAAAACACGTTACAGTTTCTCACTCTAGAAGTGATAGCTCTCTCCACCTTATGAAAGAAGAAATACAGAATGCCAGCAACAAACAGCTTGACATTAACTATCTCAACTAACACGGCCATGTTCTTGTCCTTTACTCTGACTTAATGGGAAGAGTGCTGGAATGAGTTTCGGGGGAAAAAAAAACAACACACATCTGGTAAATATATATAACAGACACACATACACAGTGCCTGACATTAACTTCTTTCTTTCAAACCTGGTTCAACTGAGGTCATGCACTCAAATCTCCATACTCCTAAGCTCACTGCAAGCCTTTAAAAGGTTTGCTCCAAAGCCAAATACTGCTGCTTGTCAAATTAAGAATTAAAACTATAAATAAATCTCTTCAGTGGCTAACTAATGTGGTACCTTTACTTGAGATGTAGAAAACTCAATTTCAAGTATCTAATTTGCAAAAAGATTGAGGCTTTGAAGTAATAATCTCAGATCCAAGCCAAACACGTTAACCAGAATCAGTCATGCTATAACAGAGAGCTACTTATTAAATTTCTAAAGGATTCAGTGTAAGTTTGACATAACTACGACACTGCTTTCATACTAGCATGGAGTGATCATCTTAAAACATAGCTGTGCCAATTATAAACCTCCCTGTCATTTAGTCCTGGAAAGAAATCAGGAAGGAGGTTGCAAAGCCACCATATACATAAGACTACTGGATATCCTGGTGAAAAAAAGTAAAGCAAAACAAAAATATTTCACAAAAAGCCAAAGTTTTCTGATGTTAAAAACTCTGTACCAAAACTGTGAAAGTTCTCCCCTCCCTCTCTAGCACATCTTTCCACTTCAGTTTTCTCCATCTCCTTGCAGAGAACGTGAGTCCTAATCATCTCAGTTTTATCAGTTCCAGTTCCTCAGTTCTCTCCCACTCAGAGAACACACAATCTCCACAGATAAACTGAGACCTATATTAACGGAATGATTTTCCAAGAAAGACAAATATGTGTTTAAAAAATATTCAATACACCTTTGCTTGCTCATCAGTTCAGGAAAGCCATATTAACCAAAAGCAGAACACCATCTCCATAAATATTTATTTAAAGTCCATATACTTCTTGTCATGGAGACACAGGCATTATGGTTCTTGATGGTGACAAAGCAGGAACTGAACAGGAAATACAAAAAACTTCACCGGATATTCCCACCCTTCGCAAACAAACTAGAGAACAGCACAGTAATTTTGCATTTCCTTCTCCACAAAGCATAGATTTTTTTAATGAGTCAGGCAGTTATAGCCTGGAAGACTCGCTGCAACTGCTCTGTTGAGACTGAGGGGGTGAGGCAGGAAAGATTATAGCAGCAGGGAGGTCTGGTGGTCTTTGCATATCGTTTATCTGCACCAAATCACACTTGTTACATGTATACAGTGCTTGATTTCTGTACAACTTCACAGATCCTATGAGCTGCAGTTTGGATGTAACAGATGGGACAAAAAAGTAAGTTCCAATACCACGGTTGGATATTTCCCAAGTTTTCCACACCTAACATTTCCATTCTCTTGCTTGAAAGAAGAAATAAAAAAAGGAAAAAAAAGATAACTCTTAAATGAATTAGATTTAAGTCACTGAAATATATTACAAATCAAACTCACTTGGTGCAGTTTTCCAGATAGACTTTTACTGATTTAAGCCAGAAACCAAAATTGCACCTGGCAAAGCAAAGTATTTGCATGTGTCAGTTCAGCTTAATTACCGTCAGTGTATTCCAGGGCATCTGAAGGTCATACCTCATTAACCTAAGTTAACAATCTTCTATTTCAGTATTCAGATCACATTTAAAATGAAACTGGAGAATCCAATCCTTCATGTGCATGTTCAGGCCTTCCCAGCAGCACCAGTGGTAATTCAGCTTCAGATTTCTCCGGAAATCTTTTGTGAGCTCACATTAACAACAGATGGACTATAGTCCATGGGAACAACAGATTGCTTCAAATCTTTGTCCTGTGAAGATGGCATTTTGTCATGGTTTTACGATTTTTTGTTATTGGTATTCCACATCATAACATCAAGCAGTGCATCGGGAGTTAAATAGTTAATGCTCCAGCTCTATGGATCACGATAGTTCCGGGTATACCTGTCTCAGAAGAGAAGAACTACATTCCCCAGAGGACTTCGCGTCACTTTGTGTTTTTCCGTTTTCCACTCAGAGGGAAAGATAAAACTGCTGGCAAGTCACGAGATCACGCTCTTTTCGTTTTCGGATCATCCCAACAGCAGGTGCTCCCTAGCCATCTCTCCTTCACCGTTAGCATAAGGCCTTCAGTTTTCAGACGCTCTCTCTCTCTCATTTCATTTGATTTACTAGCTTCAATTCTAATTATATTGTATTATATTGTGTTATTTTGCATTCCGATATCTTATTTAGTAAATTAGCTGTTTTATTTTTGGCCCATCTCCCTTTTCCCTTTTCCCCTTCCCCAGGGCATGGGCCCATGGGTCCCCTTGCCCCCTTCGTCATGGAACTGGGCTGAACCAGCCCATAAACAGCTGACCATTTGAAAAGTAAATGCATGCAATAAGGATAAAAAAAAAGTTTGTTGTTCCTCTGATATTTCCCAGCATGTGGGAAGACTGAATTTATCAAGTCATCGCGAAAAAAAAGAGCTTCTGGTAAAAGAAACTTATTTTCTTTCAAACACTGTTACAGTATTGAGTTTTCCCAATTTCTGTTCTCCTTCTTCTCCGTGCTTTTTTTCTTCATATCATAATATATTTGATATTTATAAGATTTTAGGAAAACAGTTACATAGACTAATAAAGCTCTCACACACAAAGATAGAGACCATGGCACCATGGCATCTTTTTCTGTTTTTCTTTTTAAAATCCTTGGGTCATGCAGTATATCTTTTTAATGAAAGTTGATAGCCACAAATAAACCAATGTCTCTTCATGAAATAAAATCAACTCCATCAGAAAAATCCATCCAAAAAACACTTATTTTGATAAACATTTGCCTTGAAATAGAAGAGCATGACTAAAATCATCCACCTTTCTCTAGTCAAACGTGTCTGTGACAACATAAAGCAAGTATTATTTGAACACTAAGCAGCTGGTTTATACTGGAGCAAATGCAACTGCTAGCAGCTGCACTGGGTTAATACATGACAGCTGTGACGTTTTTACAAAACTTCAAGAAAAATGGTAAGAAAGGGCCTCTTTGGAAACAGACAACGGAGCTGAAAATCACAAAATAATACAGAATCATAGAATTGCTCAGGTTGGAAAAGACCTTCAAGATCATCAAGTCCAACGGCAACCAAA
This sequence comes from Aquila spilogaster, assembly GCA_024606505.1. Lineage (NCBI taxonomy): Eukaryota > Metazoa > Chordata > Aves > Accipitriformes > Accipitridae > Aquila > Aquila spilogaster. The sequence continues at coordinate 5,188 of JANHGO010004462.1, read as the reverse complement.
CCACACTACCCTAACTCTAACAACCCACCGCTAATTCACATCCCTGAGCACCACATCCAGACACACATTCAGGCACCATGACTTAACCACCTCCCTGGGGAGCCTATGCCAGTGCTTAACAACCCTTCCTATAAAGAAGTTTTTCCTTACATCCACCCTAAACCTCCCCTGGTGCAACTTGAGAGGCCATTTCCCCTTGTCCTGTCACCAGTGAGAAGAGACCAACCCTGCTCTCACTGCAATCACCTTAGAAGGAACAGAGGTTCCTTCCAATCCCTATGACTCTACAAACTCTTTCTGTGGGTCTGCTCTCCAGTATCTCATCCCATGTTCTATGTATAACCAGGGTTGCCCCTTCCCAGATGCAGAATCTAGCACTTACTCATCTTAAACTTCACGCAGTTGGTGATTACTCAGCTCTCTAATTTGTCAAGATCACTCTGCAAGCCCTTTCTACCCTCAATGGGGTCAACAGCTCCTCCTAATTTAGTATCATTCGCAAACTTGCTCAAAACATATTCTAGTCCTATAGCCAAGTCATTTATCTCTCAGCTGGCCACAAATGGAGCCCTGGGGAACCCCATTAGTGCTGGACACCCAGTTTCCTGTAACCTTTTGGGCCCAACCCATCAGCCTACTGCTCAGCCACCAGATTATGATTTTGTCTAGCTATATGCTGGACATTTTATCCAGAAGGATACTATAAGAAACACCATCAAAAGCTTTACTGGAATCAAAAAAGATAACATCAACTGGCTGGAAGGTCAACTAGATGGGGAACCTTGTCATAGAAAGAAATTAAGTCAGCTGAACGGGACTTCCCTCTTATGGACCTCTGCTGTTGCCTGTGCCCAATGATCGCATCGCCCTTCAGGTGTTTTTCAGCTACTTCCAGCATGATTCTCTCTGAAAGCACTGAAGTAAGACCAACAGCCCTGTAATCACTAGAGTTTTTCTTCATGCCCTTCAAAATTGGAACCATGTTTGCCAGTTTCCTATCAAATGGAACCTCTCCATGTGCCTGAGACCACTGAAAAACTATTGAGAGGTTTCAAAATGACATCAGCCAGCTTTCTGAGTACCCTGGGATGAATCTATCTGGCCCTATGGACTTAGATGCATCCAGGTAGAGCAGCAAATACTGCACAAGTTCGGGGTTGGCTGGGAGTAGATCATTACTGCAGTCACAGTTCTCCAACTTGAGGCATTTGGAGTCCCAGAGCCCATCACTGCTGTTGAAAACAGAGGCAATGAAGGCATTAAACATCTTTGCTTTATCTATGTCCCTGTTGGGAAGGCAACCATCCTCATCAAGTAACGGACCAACGACCTCTCTGGTCATCCTTCTGTTGTAATTATATTTAAAAAAAAAAAAACATTATTGCCCCCACAGTACTGGCTGGCTTCAACTTTAACTGAGCTTTGGCTGCACAAACTTTCTTTCTACAAAGGCAAACAGCATCACTGTAGTCTTCCCATGTAGCTTGTTCTTGTTTCCAGTGGCCATGCACTAAGCTCTAGTGCAAGCCACCCTTCTGCCCTGCCTACTTGACTTATTACATTTTGGAATTGCCAGTGGAATTGCCTGTTCCTGCGCTTTCAGGAGGTCGTACTTTAAAAAAAAAAAGGAAAAAAAAAGTGGCTCACTACTGTAGGTTACACAGGAAAGTATCCAGGTGTGTTTTAAGGATCTCCTCAGAAGAAGACTCCACAATCTGGGCAACTCCTTCCAGTGCTTGTTAACCCACAAACTAAAGAATTCCCTTCTCATGTTCATAAGGAACTTCCTGTGTTCCAACTATGGCCCATTGCCCCTTGTTCTACTGCTGGGTGTCACTGAAAAGAGCCTAGCCCCATCCTCTTAACACCCACCCTAGAGATATTTATAAGCATTGGTAACATTCCCTCTCCAGGCCTTCTCCAGGCTAATCAGTCCCAGGTTTCTCAGCCTTTATTCATAAAGGCCTCTAATCATCAATGCTTTTTGGCCTTCCACTGGACTCTCTTCAGTAGTTCCCTTTCTTTCTTGAACTGAGGGCCCGAGAATTGGACACAGTATTCCAGATGTGACCTCACCAGAGCAGAGGGGGAGGATCACCACCCTCAATTTGCTCAATTTGCTCTTTTTTTTAAATGCACCCCAGGATACTGTTGGACTTCTTGGCCACCAGAACACACTCCTGGCTCATGGTCAACCAGTTATCCACCACACAACTAGGTCATTCTCCACAGAGCCCCATTCCAGAAGGTCAGCTTTACTGATGCATATGGTTACTCCTCTCCAGTAGACTTCATACTTTCCCTTGTTGAACCTCACAAGCCTGACTCTCTAGCCTAGAGAGTCACAAAAGATTGTACTTCAAAACAGAATCCTTCACTAAACAGATACATTTTATTTGTGTACAAGGCAGGCTCTTAATTCAAAAATATAGCTACATTTCACCTCAAAAACAAAACACAGAACAATCTTACTCTCAGTAATAAGAAGTTAAGTACATAATGAAAATATTTAACCTACAGGTTTGCCTAGAAGAATATTAAATGGAATTCCAACCTTCTTTATGACTAGAACTAGTAAATATTTAATTCATGAACCAAATAAATCTCTGGTTTCATCCCTGCCAGTAAGCTAGAACAGGTCAGGCCACTTTTACCATCCATACTATTTTAACCTTCAGCAGGTCACAAAGTAATTTGGGCCCAGATCAGTCAGCACGGCCCCATGTTCACTGTTCACGTAAACCACGTTAAACTACAATTAGTAATAGTAATGAGTGGTAACATATTCCACAAGTTGCTGTATGTTTAAAATTGCTGCTGAATCACAGGGGCAATTTTTTCACGTTAGAATCAATATTCAGGTTTTACATACAACAAAAAAAGAAAAAAGTAACCACAGTTGACAATATACATATAAAACTATGATCCGCAAACTTAAAGAGCTGCTTATAATTTTAGCAGCAATATCATACAGAATCCTCAGATTGTAACATGGATTAATTCATAGAAGGACTGTGCCAAAACGAGGAAAGACCTTTCATGCATTCATACTCACATTTCTAATAATAGCACAAATCACTGATTTTGTTTTCCAGTCTTTCTTTTAATGGACAATAATTAAGAAAAGCATGAACTGATGCTTCTACAGCACCTTTCTGCTTCCACAATTCAAGTTAACACATTGTTACCTACATTTTGTGAGCAAGGAAATCAAGACACAAAAACACGCAAAGTGAGTTGTCCAATTCATGCAGCAAGGCAGAAATGAGATGCATGATTCCTAACCACCAGTGGCTGTATCACATACTCAAAACGCAGTTTCCAGTTGATACTTGGAAATCAGCTGCTGAGTGCCTAGTCCTTGTAATGATGCTAGCAAGTAGTAGCACCAGTTCAACAAATAACAGTTACATGCCATCCTCCGGGCAGCATTCATGTTATCAATACAGCTAAAATAACCAAATTCAGCCTGAAAAGGCCCACCTACTATAATGTAACAAGGACAATTATGCATGAATACTGTATCATGGACAAATCAGTCATATCACCTTAGGAACAATCCTCAACAGCAAAAAAATACCTGATCCAGAAAATCCATAGTCTTGCAAAACGCTCAATAAAACAACAAGATTGCTGCATGGAATAGGGCGCTTCAATAAGCTTCAGGATTAGACCTTTTATTTGCTGTGCCTTCACAGGAGAAAAGTAGATTGCACGGTACTGAAGAGACTATAGGTGGCTATGGGAACAACCTAATAAAACTTGATGGCTATCACAAGAGCCAGTAATACTTACCAGTTCGTAGCTGCTCAGAAGAAAGCAAGGCGTCACCACCTACCAAAAAAAAAAATAATAATAATAAAATAAGGGAAAAAAAAAAGTCTTCTTTTGTAATTGACCTAATTCTATAGATTGAACTCCCTCAAATACTGTCAAATCTAGTTATTGTTAACGGGGCACTAAGAAGACCAGGTGCAGAACTGGAGTGTCCACAACTAAGCTCAGCTACTTGCCCTCAGCTGCCTGAATAGTCAGTAACATAAATAATAGTCAGACACATAAAACTGCAAGCAACCACACCTGTGAGAAGGTTAGTGAAAATATATCATGTTCTCTACCAACTGAAAACATTTACATTTATACAACATATAGACAACAAGAAATCAGTTTCATCTAAATAAATATGTTAAGTTCACTGAAGTTAAAACACTTCCTAAGAATAATATGATCTACAAACACGACAAAAAGAATTCTGAACATTCACCAAAAAAGAACAGAAAGAAAGCCAGGAAAAACAAGACTAAGATTACATGATGATCTAGAAAAATTAATTATTAATTTTCTCCTACCAACCCATACAGAAGGTTCCATCAGACCTCAAACATATACTCAAATGACTGTGGCTAATAAATTTACTGTTTTCAGCTGAGCTTCAATAATAGTCATCAAGCATACTAACTTAATTATTTTGAGATTAATCCTCACAAATGCCATTTCAATTAATACATCCAACTCCACAGTTATGGCTCTCCAGGACAGGCTCACCTCTCACCCAGCACAGGAGATCCAGAAACTCTACGACAACACTTGAAACAAAAAGAGAATGTTCTTTAAGGAATTGTTGGTGAGTTTAAAGTCATAGTATATGGAGTGGTTTACTGAACAGAAGGAATCCAATGAAGAATTTATAATCCTTAGATTAATAAAAAATGAGATACAGTTAATGAAAGAGAACAAGCTACAAGAATAAAAAGAAACATCTAGTCCTGTATGCATAACGAACAAAAAGAAGCAGACCTGACTATATCGTAACAATATACTAAGAATCACAGAACTGTGGGGGTTGGAAGGGACCTCCAGAGATCATCTAGAACAACCCCCCTGCCAAAGCAGGCTCCCTAGGCCAGGTTGCACAGGTAGGCGTCCAGGCAGGTCTTGAACATCTCCAGAGAAGGAGACTTCACAACCTCTCTGGGCAGCCTGTTCCAGTGCTCCGTCACCCTTACTGTGAAGAAGTTCTTATGCATATTTGTGTGGAGCTTCCTGTGCATCAGTTTGGGGCCACTTCCCCTCATCCTACTGCCACACACTGCTGAGAAGAGTCTGGCCCTGTCCCTTTGCCTCGCACACCTTAGATATTTGTACACATAGATCAGGTCCCCTCTCAGTCTTCTTTTTTCAAGGCTGA